>JADLIF010001429.1:0-39125 GCA_016648015.1 Steinernema khuongi | reverse complement strand
CTTTTTAAAAAATAATTCGGGGAGATGGCAGCTAAAAATTGTCAATTGTGACTATGTGCACCGAGACCTATCAAATGCACCTACTCACAAAATTCGGAAAATTGGCCCACTCGCGAACATTCCTATTAAGTTAAAGCCTAACCTAAAAGTAAATAGACCCCGAGAATGTATGTAAGAGCTGAGTATATAGTGATTCGTTGTATTTTTCATAAATTATTGTCGGCTTACATTGCTAAGAACGGCGATAAACAATGAAAGCCTTTGACCTTTAGGGGATACCAATCAAAATAACAACACCACCCAAAAACAGGGTAGCCAAGATGTAAACATAGGCATCGTTTTGGCACGGGATTATACGTAGTTTGGTAAAGCCCTTAGGATCCAGCATAGATGCGGCAGGGAAGCTCTCAGGTGCCAAATTTTGTATCCGATTTCATCCTCGGACGCATGAAATTGATACTTTTGTTTTCGCACAAAACAGAAGTAAACAATCGCGAATTGAAGATTGAAGCTTGAAAAGTATTTTGTATGTACTTTTGTATTTTGGACAAATCCTAACAGTGCTTTCCTTTTCCTGTTTGTGCTTTTAATCGTCGCCGCAATTGGGACCATAAAAATACGGTACAAAACTGTGCGGTCTAATAAACCGAGATCTTTGTTTTAACTTACGTTAGCGCTTTTATTGGGAAGGTACTTAGCGTTGACACAAGTAGTCGATCAATCAATCCATCATGACTGTCGCAGTCATCATTGTTTTATCGATAAGAAGGGGTAGACCTGTCATATAGGAAAACAAGTATTCAGCCTGTTTGAGTTGTATTGTGTGCGTACTTTTATTCGGTAGACGATACCAACACACCTTTTGGCCCGTTTATGCCCTTACAAGTACTTTCGTTTTTCGCTCCAAGTTTGGTACTTTTCGTTGGTCCAGTTGTAGAATCGTAGTTCATTTACGTTTCGCTCTAGATTGCTCAATTTAATTAAAACAGGCGAAGAAAAATGCTGAAGTACTTTTTTTGCGTTTTCTTTCTGGGCCGTACTCTTCTACCATCACGAATGTCGCCAATATAAAATCTGCAAACCAGTTTTATGTTCCTTTTTCTCTTCATTTGCTTTTTCCTGAGGATTTAAACGAAGCAAAAAAAAGGAAATTAAGGACACTAAAATTTGACCGCTCGGATCTACGTGCCAGTAATATTGAGGAAGGTAGGAAATTGGTCCTTTTTTTACCCTTAAGCGCCTTGACGCCAGAGATTACGCTCACTTGGTCTCAGCTAGAATCACTTCACCACGAAGTTCACTAATGTAAAATTGATAAAGGGTCCCATTCTTCATTTCATTTGCTCCTTGGTTATAAGTCTCAACTAAGCAAAGAAAAAAGGGAACCCCTCAACCTGGCTACTCCTCTACCCACAACCAAACGCCGTACCATCCACCGGTAACCCTGTCCCGTAAGCTAACCCTCCGCTGATAAGCCCTTGTGGTGCACCACAATTAGTCACGGCCTCCTGCACGGAGTAGCCTGCACGCGGACCGCCCACAAATCGATCGTTCCGCTCCCGTCGACGTGTGTGGTGTTCGTAGGCGACGTCCGTCGCATCGCCGCTTGTTCGTCGCTATTTGTCGTGCTCGTCGTTGTTTGGCTCCGGCACTATTAGCGGATCCAGCGACGTGCCTCTCGTGGTCGTCGCCGATCACCGGCTGATTCATCGACGTCTTGTGAGTGTGTGACTCAAGCGGTGCTTGGGTACCCTATGAGGGGGAGAGTGGAACGAGAACGCGCTTTTTGTCTGGCGACCGAGAACTCGTACTTCTTATAAGATTTTCAGCGCCCTAAGAGGACATGTGGAAATGCGTCCGGCGGTGAATAACGCCAGAGGGACATGTGCTCTCAGTGATTTTCCGGGAATTCATCAGTGTATGGGAGCTTAGGCACGGTACCATGCGCGTACGCGAAGTGTCCTGGAAATGTGAGCATTTAGGCGGAGCAAGTCACGTAAAGAACCCGACATTTGCCGCATAGAATGCCGGAATTATTCATGGCCATTCCAGGCGACTGCCTTATGCAGCTTAAGCGCATTCCATGGGTGGCATGGAGTTAAGTGCCCGAAAGTTCGAGATAACCGCTGCGATTGGACACTTCTTGATCGATGGTGTGGAGTGAATGGACCGTGAATCGTAGGGAATGGCGCGATGAGGTTCAGGAGTGCGTAGAGACGGTCTTCCTTTGGACAGAGACGCGGCTCGTTGAAAAATTGATGCCTCTTGGTTTAAGTGAATGTGCTGTAGAAGCCGGTGGAGGAGACCCCTTGAGACAATCACCAAAGATGAGTGCGTATTATTGATGACGTCCACTATTCTGTCCTCTCATAAGCATGAGACACTCATCCGATTGTTTCGAGGCTCAAATACCACCATGTGACGAAGACATTTTATGGTGCTAAGTGCCCTCACACTCTACTACGGTCGGCCGGTATAAACTGTTGACTATGAGATTCGCTAATGGTGTCTGAGTCACCGTAGAAGATTTCGAAATGCAAATAGATTATCTAGAACTAAAAGCACTGCGCCATCAGGACATTCGCATAGACCGCTTCGCTGACCGATCGCTAACGTCTGGCTTCATGGAGATTTATTTCCTAAGGGGGCGGCCGACGTCACATGGATGAAGTGGCTGTCCTGTCCCTCATTAGCTTCCTTTGTCTGCTGCACTGTCTGTCGATGCTAATATTTGATGAATTCGGGCACCTCTCTGAACACAAGGACGTATCCTTCATGCTGAGCAGGGTATTGCATAGAAATGTCACCATAACCGAGCCTACTATTCCTCATTTCCCGTGTGCATTGTCAATTGCAGGCGAAAATCGATCGACCCATATCTGTTTTCCTATCTCAACCCCTAATCGCTCGCCCATTTTCGCGCTGCACCAAATGAACTTCACCACGCGCATATTAATAGTTCATCCCCTATTTTATCGCTCTCTACGGCCCCTGGCCCAGCAGTCAGAATAGTTTTATTTTTCGCGTCGTCGTTGTGCCGTCTCCTTGGCCGGATGTGGTATAAGCGACGACGACGACGACGCGGAAGACAGCGCCGTTGTCAACGGGCGCGCGAGAGCGTTGTTGTGTGGAACAAAACGGCGACTCGCCTCAAATCACGTACGTCGTTCGCTTTCGCTTGCTCCATAATAACAACAAACGTATCCAGCAGTTGCCGACTACCAGCCCACCTCCTCCGGAGGGTCTTTACTCCAGTGCCCCAAATTTTGGTGCCTGTTCTCCGCCACGTAATCGATATATTGACTCCTTCTTTTTTGCTTCTTCCCCTCGTTCTTCCCGCCAATAGTCCACTGCTCCTAAGCTGCTCTGCTGAGCTAGCCTCCTCCGCCTACTTCTCCTAGGCTCTTCACCCATACATGACCATTATCTAAATTGGTGCGTGAATGACTGCTACTGCTCTGCCGATAAACGTCGTGC
The DNA here is from genome assembly GCA_016648015.1 of Steinernema khuongi. Taxonomy (NCBI): domain Eukaryota; kingdom Metazoa; phylum Nematoda; class Chromadorea; order Rhabditida; family Steinernematidae; genus Steinernema; species Steinernema khuongi. The sequence goes on along the minus strand of JADLIF010001429.1, from coordinate 35,648 downwards.
TGTCTTTCTATGCAAATTGCGCGCGTTCCTCCCTCTGATCTGTTTTCATCACCATTGGCTATTTCAGGAGTTTGCTTCACAATGGACGTTGAGCAAGGTGGCGCCGCTGCTCCCGGAGGAAGCCAGGGCCCACGCCCGAGCAACAAGCGCCTGCAGCAGACCCAGGCGCAAGTCGACGAGGTCGTCGGAATCATGAAGGTCAACGTGGAGAAGGTTCTGGAGAGGGACCAGAAGCTCTCGCAACTGGACGACCGTGCCGATGCCCTTCAGGTATGTCCGTTCTCGAGTAGTATTGTGTGAAAGAATTCGTTATGTAAGCCAACTATGACAAATGTCTTGGAAATCAAACATTGAGTGAGTCACTTCTTCGCAAATATTGAGTGGTGCGGTAGACATGACATCTTGGACTTTTCTAGAACTTCTTCGAAGACATTTCAAGCTGTAAAACACTCGCATTTTGTATGATCTGCAAAGTTATTGATCCTAAAGTTTAATCTCGATGTATCGTTACTTAAAGACAGACTCGTGGACGCAAATGTACGGTAGACAGTCTACTGTCTGTAGCGGAACACTAAAAAAGAAGCTTTGGAAACATTGCTTGATATCTTGGTGTCATGTTTTTTCTATCGCCTTACGCAGCCCAATTCCGCACAAATCTCTCATTGAACCCTTGATAGTTTCAATTACAGGTCTTGATTTTTTTGCAAAACTACATCTATTTCAGGAAGGTGCCTCGCAGTTCGAGAAGTCGGCCGCCACCCTGAAGCGCAAGTACTGGTGGAAGAACATCAAGATGATCATCATCATGTGCGCCATCATCACTGTCCTCGTCATCATCATTGTCATCTGGGCCGGCAACAAATAAGCACGCCACTCCGCAAGTTCCCGACGTTTCTCACCTTCTGTATTTTTTTGTACCCACATATAATATAACATTCGTATCTCCTTGATTGTGCTGTCCGTATAGGTATGTTGTGTAATGTGTATTAATAAAGAAGATATTGGGGAATGACAAAACGGTCCCGGTGGTGGCACAATCCGTGTTTGTATCTTATCGAGGTGATCGGGCACGGAAGACATTTTAATTGCAGATGAAGATGGCCGTCGGCGATAATACGGCGTTATTCCGTGCTCGCGCCAAGACGATTCGGCTTATGAAGGAGGCGCGGAAGAAGAAGGAGGTCGGCGGAGAAGACGAAAGCGCAGTAGAGGGAGAGAAGCGCGCGGAGCACTCGCCGAACTATAAGGCTTATGCGACGAAGGGGGAGCAGATCGCCACGACAATAACGGAATTGAGGAATTTGGTGTTGGAGAATCGCGCGTCGTACGTGCTGACGATGGGGGCGAGCGACTCGTTTGGGGCGATTCCGATCAGGCAGACGATGACCGACTCGGAAAGGAATCAGCTGGATGAGCATACCGGTGAGTAAGTATAGGGGGCGGGACATCTGACAGGCCGAGACGATCGATATCCAATTTCAAGTGGCAGACTTTTGTATCATTTTATGATACAAACGCTACTGTAATCCATCTTTGCCGTTTTTGTGTGTAGTGTAGGCTGTAGGGTACTTTGTTATTCTTCACCTCATTGTCCATCTACCTATCGTTCCGCCTTCTTCAGATCGCGCCATGAAGATGTGCTCCACTCAGATCAGCAACCTGCAGGCGACTATCCGGAAGGATGAGACCCTTCGAGCCGACGACGAAGCCAAGCACCTCCAATCCGTCTGCAAGCTACTCGACGTCTACCTCAAGTCTGTCTGCCAGATCATCACGCAGATGAGGTGGGCTTGGCTTGCCACTAATCATATGCTCGGTTTTGATTTCAGGACTGTCCGTCTGAATAAGACCCAGAGCCGCCAAAAGCTGGCGCGGCTCTCTACTCTCGTGGAACTCTACCAATCATCGGTGAAAGCGAGTTCGAAGTCGCAAAAGATCAAAGAAGAACACGATAGTGATGGCTGGGAATCTATGGGGTCCGAAGAGGAGGAATTCTCGAAGCCTTGGCAGTCGGCGCCGATAAAAAAAGAAATGGAGCCATTGATATTCAAGAATCGGGACCTTTACCCAGACGAGAAGAAGAAGAACTTCTATCAAAAGGAGATTGAAAGAAACGCTCTTGAAGAGCCGGAGCCAGTAGTGGACCTGACCGAATCGGAGCGCGTCCAATTCGCCATCGAGAACGAGGAGCTGAGACAGCGGTTCCAGCATTCAAATACCGAAATTGAAGCAATCGAGAAGCAGTTTGTGGAACTCCAGCGGCTGCAAGAGACGTTCACGGAGAAGGTCATGGACCAAGAGAGGGACATCTCGCGAGTGAACGAAGTGGCCGCTAATACAGTGGAGAACATCAAAGACGGAAACGACCTCATCCGGCAGGCGATCAAGAACAGCGCGAGTAGGAGGGTGATCTTCTTGTTCTGTCTGATTGTTCTCACATTCACACTATTGTTTTTGGATTGGTACAATCCGTGATATTGGGAACAGCGGGTGATTTATTATTAAACTCGGGATATAAGTAATATATATTAAATTTATTTGGCCTTAACCCTGTATAGCCTAGCAATCTGACTCGCTTCATCACAATGTGTCATGATAGGCCACATCGACGGCTGCAACAGGCCAATACATTCCACAAACAATAATGTTCAGGAAAGAAGCGGGTGCAGATCAGTGCTGTATGCTATAAAAAAGCTTATGAGGAGCTTCGAGTTTCGTCAAAACGTTTTGGAAAGGAGGAATGAAATAAAAAGGCCCAATATCCAGACTGTGGACGCGGTAAGGTCTTTTAAAGGGTCCGAAAAGGTAACTCTTCATAATGTCACCCTATCGTCTCTTCTTTCGGCGGCGTCTGTGTAGTCTTGAGCACAGTCACATTCGTTTGTTTGTTTCTTGGAGCTGGGTCAGAATTCGTTAGTTTGTCGGCACAGCTTTGTTGCTGTTCGAGGAGCGACGGTACCAGCAAGCCAACGCAAGTGATCATGGCCGCTCTCGGGATGTCCGAAGCATTTTGCCCTGTCATGTTCTCACCACGATTTCCTTAGCTGCATGCTAACAGGCTGCTCTAACAGGCTGTCTCTGGCGTCGTGTCCTTCGGTTTGGTAGCTTCTGTCTGTCTTGTCCTTCAGTCTATGTCTTTTGCCCTTTCCATTTTGCTTGAGCCCACTTTTCTCATTTCCTCCAATTCAACCGGTGGTCCAAGGGTTGTCGGCATCCGGATATCCATACTGTTTTCACTGTAGGTGTCATTTTTCCTGTTGAGACGCTATAATTGTACGTAGAGGTCTAGCATGGACCCTGCACGGTCGAGTACCGTAGCATTGTCTGTGATTCTTGCACTTTTGTACTCGCTGAGACAGCCTTTTCTCATTTCCTTCACTTGGACCGGTGGTGCAACAGTTGTCAGCCTCCTTACAGCCGTTCCTGTATCTTATTTTCGCGATCGTCTACATTTTCCTAGCTCCTCATCATAGCTCTAAATTAAGCTTACATCGTTTAGCATGGGCTTTACGTTTTCGGTTGATGCGCCGGAGTTCGTTCCAAAGTCTTATGCTTCGTTGGCAGCGGAGTAAGTGACATGCGCCATTTACTTTTACTCATCCATACTGTTTCCGCAATACAAAAGACGCGCCACAAGAACAGACTATGCAGGAGCTCCTCTGCCCCTACTATGAAGTGGCTGGCCGCTGTGACCTAGGCACCAAGTGCGTGTTCGTGCACGGAGACGTGTGCGACATGTGCCACAAAGCGTGCCTGAACCCGAACAGCCCGCAGCAGCGCAAGGAGCACCATCGACAATGCGTTGCAGAACACGAGAAGGCCATGGAGGAAGCTTTCGCCGCTGGGAATACAATGGACAAGACTTGCGGAATCTGCATGGACAATGTATGGGAAAAGAACGGACGCTTTGGCATCCTTCAAAATTGTCGCCATTGCTTCTGCTTGGAATGCATCAGGAAGTGGCGCCAATCTCAAGAAATGGAATCGAAGACAATAAGGTAAGCGATATTTGAGTTTTTAATGTTTTGTATTGACTATTAACAGATCATGTCCTGAATGCCGAACCCACAGTCACTTCGTGGTTCCTACCAGCATCTGGGTCGACCAAGGTCCTGAAAAGGAGAAACTAATCGAGGAGTACCAGCAGAATATGTCCAAGAAAATTTGCAAGTACTTCAAGCCCAACGACCCTGACTCCTGCAAGTTCGGAAACAAATGTTTTTACCGCCATGAGAACTCAGATGGAACACTCGCTCAATGTGACAGTCCGCGCGAAATCAGTCGTCGAGTTCGTAGACGCATGGCACACCAGGAGGTACTGGACTTTTTCCAGGAAGTGAGATTTTAATATATTTCGATGAGTGAAAATTGTTACTCTTAGGAAAGAATGTACTACAGAGAAGACGCCTACGACGCCGAACTCCTCGCTGCCATGCTCACAATCGGTTATCAGAATTTCGAACGTTCATAGCTTTATTTGGGTGAAGAGTGTTATCCTAGCTTTGTCTGATAAAAGGCTTGTCAAATTGTTGCCAATCTCGGTCGTTTATTCGTTTGCTACTTGTTAATTTGGTGTTCGGTTGTTGGTTTTCTTAATGATGTCATTCAGAGGATGGACATTTGCTCAAAGGAGTTCAGCTCAGCAGAAGACGAGAATATGATGGCGATGGATGCCGTTTACATATCGAAAGAGAGGGCATATATGGGCAATCCATCTGAAGAGTCGTCAGCAGCGAATTCGGCATCGATGAAGGAGAAAGAAGAACCACAAGATGAAATTAAACCGGAACCAACAGAACTCAGAAGAGATGAGGTATTGTTTGAATGGACTTTCATCCACTCATGTTCGGTCCATTTGCTTCTTTACAGACGCCGAATTACACGTTGCTTGCCGAGTTGACGGGTTGCAACGGCCCAATATCGTCGGTGAAGTTCAGCCCCAACGGAAGAATGGTGGCTGCCGGCGGCGTAGATAAGTCATTCCATGTATGGGAGATACAAGGACAATTCACGGAACTTACAAAGTGCCGTTCGCACTCGGCTGGCATCAACGACATCGCATGGAGCAGGGACGGTCGCTTCTTGGCGTCGTGCGGGGATGACGGTATGGTGAAGGTGTACGACCTGCATTGGACGAGAAGGAAGCAGGCGATACAATGCCACGACAATTACATTATGTCTGTTGCGTTCAATACACAGGGAACAGTCCTGCTCACCGCTTCCTTTGACAACACGGCGAAGATGTGGGATATGCGCAGTGGTAACTGTGTGGCTTCCCTGGAGGAGCACAAGCAGCCTCTTTCCTGTGCCAGCTTCAACCACGACAGCTCAATGATCGTCACCACTTCCTATGATGCAACGACCATCCTGTGGGACACACGCGCAGCTAGATACTTGAGAATCCTCGGTTTGTCCCTTTTCATTACAAGTCTTTTTTATATTCTTCCGAGCATTCATTTGACCTTCTAATCGGAACTGACTCACAAAAATGCTAGCTCTTAGGAAGAGAGGACCTCTATAGCTTACTGCCCTTACCGTAACCTGTCTATTGACAATCGTTTACAGAAATGGAAGATGATAACGGGAAACCGTTACCTAGCGGCTTTGCGAAGTTCTCGCCAAACGGAAGGTATATCCTCGCGGCAAAAAGCAACAGCAAAATGTGTATGCTGGACGCGAAGAAAGCAAAGGTCGTTCGCACCTACGAAGGCCATTTGAACAAAGACTATTGCGTCGTCGCCGACTTCTCAATCACAGGCAGAAAGGTATTTTCTAGCTTCAAGCCTTTATATTTAACACTTATCTGTTCAGTGTATTGTTTCCGGATCAGAAGATGGCAACATCTACGTTTGGGATATGCAAACGTGTGAACTTCTGCAAGTAATCAAGGGAAGTCCAGGTAAGTCGGCACTTCACCATTTGTAGATCTTATTGCTTGTTTATAGGAGGTAGTCCTGTGTTGGCAGTCGACAGCAATCGACATCACAACATGCTCGCGTCGGCAAGCATTGGCGCAGACGATAAGATCGTGAGACTGTGGAGCAGCGAAGTTTAAGTATCGGAAAGAAGACATCTAGGTTGTGATTTGCTGTAGAATTGTTGCTAATTGTCCCTTTTTAAATGTTTTTAGCTCTATTCTGCGATAGGTCTTCGAGGGGATTGGGGTCGGGTTTATAATCTGTGCTGGCATTTTTTAGAAGACACCTACAAAAATCCCTTTTGTGTTTTGGTCATGCTCTGGGAAAGTGGATTCAAAGTTTACGCCATACTCCGAGCAATCATCATTTTCAATTGAGAGCGATTGTCCAAGTGATGTATAGTACCATATGTTAGCTGTGTGGATAACGGACCGGGTAGAGATTTGAAGCTGGCCAGCAATCCAGACGGTGCGTAGAGTCCATGAAAACGATATTGATCCGGCAAGTGTGCATTGCATTAAGAGTATTGCTACAGTGGTAACCATAGTTGCATAACTGACCCAGCCATACAAACCGAACATCATTACGGGCCCCTACAGGAAAATCCAAAATTGCCCTTGGTTTTTTACAGCGTCGCTGCACCTCACCACGATTTCCTTACGTATATGGTATCAGCGGGTGTGTTGAATAACGTGGGGGCACTGAAGTGTTCAGGCGTGGTGTGGACCTCCATTCCAACTTGGCTTCAGTTCATGAAAACATTCTCATTAAAAATTTCATGGACTCTTTCCATTCCAACTTGGCTGTCCTTGGCTGCTTGCTGTCGCGTCGGGTTTTTGTGTACTCGTCTTTGTCTAGCATGGGACTGGGTCATGAGTCTGTGATTCTTGCACTTTTGTACTCGCTGAGAGAGCCTTTTCTCATTTCCTTCACTTGGACCGGTGGTGCAGCAGTTGTCAGCCTCCTTACAGCCGTTCCTGTATCTTATTTTCGCGATCGTCCACATTTTCCTAGCTCCTCATAATAGCTCTAAATTAAGCTTACATCGTTTAGCATGGACTTTACGTTTTCGGTTGATGCGCCGGAGTTCGTTCCAAAGTCTTATGCTTCGTTGGCAGCGGAGTAAGTGACATGCGCCATTTACTTTTACTCATCCATACTGTTTCAGCAATACAAAAGAAGCGCCACAAGAACAGGCTACGCAGGAGCTCCTTTGCCCCTACTATGAAGTGGCTGGCCGCTGTGACCTAGGCACCAAGTGCGTGTTCGTGCACGGAGACGTGTGCGACATGTGCCACAAAGCGTGCCTGAACCCGAACAGCCCGCAGCAGCGCAAGGAGCACCATCGACAATGCGTTGCAGAACACGAGAAGGCCATGGAGGAAGCTTTCGCCGCTGGGAATACAATGGACAAGACTTGCGGAATCTGCATGGACAATGTATGGGAAAAGAACGGACGCTTTGGAATCCTTCAAAATTGTCGCCATTGCTTCTGCTTGGAATGCATCAGGAAGTGGCGCCAATCTCAAGAAATGGAATCGAAGACAATAAGGTAAGCGACATTCGAGTTTTTAATATTTTGTATTGACTATTAACAGATCATGTCCTGAATGCCGAACCCACAGTCACTTCGTGGTTCCTACCAGCATCTGGGTCGACCAAGGTCCTGAAAAGGAGAAACTAATCGAGGAGTACCAGGAGAATATGTCCAAGAAAACTTGCAAGTACTTCAAGCCCAACGACCCCGACTCCTGCAAGTTCGGAAACAAATGTTTTTACCGCCATGAGAACGCAGATGGAACGATCGCCGAATGTGACAGCCCGACCGAAATCAGCCGTCGATCTCGCCAGCGCATGCCCCTCCTCGTGGAATACTTACTTGATGTAAGATAGGATTACTTTAATGCTTTGATTTAATGCTTCAATTCTTTAGGAACGTGCGTACTACTCTTCGGAAGATGAGCGAGAAGCTGAGATTCTTTCTCTCATGTTCAATCATCATGAAAGGGGTTTGGGATTTTAATAATTGTTGTTTGAAAAGTGTTTCCGTCCATGTAGCCTTGCACCTCGAATAAAAATGTTGGAACAATGACTTCGTGATGCTATGGTCGTAGTGGTTCAGTACCCAGTGTTTCTCGGGTATTCTTGTGCAAGGAACTGGATTGGTAACCGCCATTAGACACATTTGATCACTGTAGGGGAATGGCCCCCAAACAAAGTTCATGCTGCGTTCAGTATGAATGCTCTTCATGGAGCAGACTAGCACGTCTTGTAAGATTAGCGGGAGTACTATGACAATGATGAGATTGTTTGGGTCCTTGTGTCCCCTTTATATCTGCGTCTTCCGTGTCTGATGCTTTCCGCGTAGTCCTTCTGTCCATTACAGTACTTTTTCAGGATTTCTTTCCAATGGAGAAGAACACCGACCGCAGCCAATCCGCGGAAAGCATAACCGAATCAGAAGAGATACTTCTTCTGCGGACTCTAGAGCAAGAAGAAGACGAAGATTCTACACCATTGGAGTTTCGTCCTGTTATGTACGACTCATCGGACGACACTGGAGACGACGCTTCTTTGGGCTCTTCCTGCAAGTCGGTGAAGTTCCCTGGCTTCTACCGTTCACCAACGGAGTTTTGTGCCCCGGACAGATCTCTTCTTGAGTCGTGCAGAAGGGTGCAAGAAATGTTGAAGGTAGCGATCGAACAGTTGTCGAAATCCATGGCGACGAGTGAGAAGCTGTAGGAGTTGAATCGAAATGGAAGCCTCTTGAGTGCTGTCGTTATTTGTATATTTACACTTTGCAGTTTCTCTCTAATAAATACATCGATGCCTTAGATGTTCCAGCTGTCTTCTTGTTGGTGTTTTCTTCGCTTTGTTTTCGTTGGTGTTTTCGTCACATAGTTTGTCTTGCGTTCATCGAAGTAACTTCTCAGCGAACCGCAGTACTTTGATCTGTTCCTCTGTTGAGTCTCCCTCCGCTTGCTCCACACAAATCAGCGCTCAAAGAACAGAAGTAATTGGGCGTTGGCGGTGGAGTTTAGTCGGCAGAATATTTCAGCCTTCTGATCCACAGAATCGGTCTCGAGCCCCGAAAGTCGTAAGCAAACCAGAGTAGACGGGGAGGCGTGAAGAGTAGATAGTTGAGTTTGGTTGCGGCTGTAGCCTTCTAATGTTTTGAACGGCACTTTAAGATATCAACACGTGATGCGTCTTTCTTGCCACCGTCTTCTGTTGCATGAGAGCTTTACGCCTCTGTTCGCCCAAACGACAACGTAGTTTCACGCTCGGGTACCCAGCCGCACTTAACCCTTGCATTAAACGCGCTTTTAAGTTGTTGTTTACGCTATTTAACATACCGTGCGTTTCAGTGCCATTTCCTAGAACTTTGCGATGCATCCCTTCCCCGTGGAAAACGTCCTTTATCTATCCGACTCTTATAAGGTATGAGATATTTAACATTCGTCTATCTAATATCGATTGTTTTAAGCTCACCCACCATAAGCAATATCCACCAGGAACCACGTGCGTGTACAGCTACTTCGAAAGCCGAGGAGGCGTGTTCGACGAGATATGCTTTTTCGGGCTACAGTACATAATCAAACGGTGGCTGACGGGCCCCGTCGTCAACAGCCATATGATCGCCCAAGCCAAGGTTTTCTTCAAAGCGCACTTCGGAGGGACTGATGTCTTCAACGAAGCAGGATGGATGCATATCGTCGAGGTACGTTGTCCACACTCTCTAATACCTTTTCCGTTTTATAGAAGCACAACGGGTATCTTCCGCTCAGAATCAGGGCTGTTCCTGAAGGCTCCGTGGTCCCTGTCAAAAATGTGCTCTTCACTGTCGAAAACACCGACCCTGAAGTACCTTGGCTCACTAACTGGTTTGAGGTATCGACTTGTCTTTAAAAACTATAGGTTGAATGTTGTATTTAGACACTTCTAGTACAAGTTTGGTATCCGATGACGGTATGTACTGTATCGCGCCACATGAAGACGATCATCGGGAAGTATCTGGCGGAAACCTCGGACTCCATTGATGGATTACCATTTAAATTGCACGATTTTGGCTATCGAGGATCGACTTCAGTGGAAAGCGCGGCGATTGGAGGCGCTGCACATTTGGTGAATTTCGTTAGCACAGATACAATTGCTGGACTTGAGCTGTGCCGAAAGTAAGTAACCTATACACTTATTTGAAGTTCACATAGTGGAGCCCTGAGATTGCTGTTGGGGTTTGTTGATTAGAGTGGGGGGTCGAATACCACAAGCGGTGTTTGTTATGCTGAACATACTTCTATCCTTCTGACCATGTACTATATAGGTACTATGGATCTTCTGTGGCTGGATTCTCGATACCGGCGACGGAACACAGCACGATCACCACATGGAAGAAGAGTGGAGAAGCCGAAGCCTACCGCAACATGCTGACTCAGTTTCCTGAAGGACTTGTCTCTGTGGTATCCGACTCGTACGATATCTTCAACGCCGTATCCAAAATCTGGGGAGGAGAACTTCGGGGCCTCGTTCTGGAAAGGGCGAACAAGGGTTGCCTGGTGATCAGACCCGATAGTGGAGATCCGTGCGAGATAGTTGTTAAGGTATCTCATTGCTCCAATGTTTCTACTCTCAAGAGTCACCTTAGATCTTAAATCTCCTTGCTGAAAGCTTTCCAGTTGCGTTAAACTCCAGAGGATATCGAGTGCTGCCATCCTATCTGCGGGTCATCCAAGGAGACGGTATCTCTCCAGACTCCATCGGAAGCATTTTGGAATCAATCAAGGTTGGCTTAAACACTACTTTCACATGGATATAAGTATTTCCAGAAGGATGGATGGAGCACAGAGAACGTCGTGTTTGGAGCTGGTGGCGCCATACTTCAGCGCGTGGACCGAGACACCCAACAGTGCGCTTTCAAATGCTCCTTTGTGACTATTAATGGTGAATCAAGAAATGTTTGTAAGAACCCGGCGACTGATCCGACGAAGCGCTCCAAGAAGGGTCGCCTGACGTTGGAGCGGAATGAGGACGGAGAGTACGTGACTATCTCCGAGGGTCTCGGAGACGCTTCCAAGGTACCGTATTCATTATTGTGTCGAATAAGTTCCGATGTTGTAGGATGTGCTGGTCACCGTTTTCGAGAACGGAAGACTTCTTGTGGACTACACTCTGGACGAGATCCGCTCACGAGCTGAAATCGATATTGTTCTCCAGATGAGAGAGAAGAAGGAGGCAAAGGAGTTCATCAAGAGAATTACGAGGAGCACTGCCTAATTATATTGCAAGCACTGCACGATATAAACGATATTTCCTCTTCCTTAGTGGTCACTTTGACAGGATGAGCATTGCTGTGCGCAGGCCTCCGCAGGTTTCAAGGCTGTACAGAAGTGGTGGGTGAAAATCCCACTCCCGAAGGAACTTCAAACCCCAGACCCAGATTGTGAACCGTGAATCTTGCCGCACTGGTTTAGACGCGATTTGCCTGCGCTTCTGCTGACGTCTTCCTGTTGCTCACTATTTCAAATTCGGGTTATGGACCGTGAAGACCAATTGCCGAGGAAGGTGTTCTTCCGGTTGCTTTCTTAAGCAGCGGCTACTTCCGCGTCATAGTCGGCTGAATAACTAATTACAAGTACAAATTGCGTGACATCGGCTCCACGGGTGCTTCTATCCGGCTTCCTTACATTACTGTCTTCAGATCCAGATGCCTCCGAAGGGCAAGAAGAGCGGAGCTCAAGGGAAGACCCGCCACAAGGAGTCCGCTCGGATGCGCGGAGCGAGACAGAAGGAGACAGAGCGATTCGACGAAACACGCCCCCGCGACACGGAACAAGAAGATGTGGAAGAAGAGGAGTCGTCGTGTTCGGAGCTCGAAGCTGGATCGGAAGAGGACAGTTCGGAAGAGGAGAGCACGAGGATCACGGCCGATCAGCTCGCTTGCCGTTTGGCGATGTTCGACTTTAATCAGTGCGACCCGAAGCGCTGTTCAGGGCGGAAGCTGCAGCGCCATAGACTGATCTACACACAAAAGCTCGGAACGAAGTTCGGTGGATTGGTTTTGTCTCCTACAGGTGAGCCTTCTTCACATATCTGGTTCATTTCGCTGGGTCCCTTTTTGATGTATCTGGAGACGTCTGGAAATTGTCTGGAGATGTCTGGAGACGCAAACTGAGACTCGCTGCCTCATGGTCCTCAAGTTTGGAAGACGTCACCAAGAGTTAATTCCCTCTTCACGGAATTTTGGATATCTGCATTTTTGTGGCCTCTGTCCAATGTTTCCATTTCAGGAGTGAGCACCCTCTCGCCAGCCGACCGTGATTTCATCCTGGCCAACGGTCTTTGCGTCGTCGACTGTTCGTGGAACCAAGTAGAACATACGCCGATCCACCGCGTCAAGGCGCAGGAGCACCGCCTACTACCGTTCCTCGTCGCCGCGAATCCGGTAAACTACGGGAAGCCTTGCCGGCTGACGTGCGCGGAGGCGATCGCCGCCGGTCTCTACATCATCGGCGAGAAGCCTTCCTGCGAACTACTCATGTCGAAGTTCAAGTGGGGCGCGAACTTCATCGAGCTGAATCGCGAAGCTCTCGATATCTACGCGAAGTGCCGCGATTCAAAAGAAATCATTGAGAAGCAGGAGGAGATCATGCAGCAGATCGACCGCGAACGCGAGGAGCTTCGCGCGAAGCCGATCGATCTGCCACCGGGATTCTCTGACGACGAAGACGAGGAGGAGGGGGAGGATGAAGAAGAAGGACATTAATTCTATCCTTGTTACTTGTTATTTATTAAAGATTCTGTTTTCCCTAAAGTACGGTCGTGACTCCTCCTCGTATCGTCGTCTCCGAATTATCTCCGTCCGGATTCTATTCAATTTCGACATGTCCAGGCGCATCTCATTGACCACATATAGTCTTGACCTTTTCAGAATGGACGCATCTCCCATGGAGGTCGACGGTGATGGATGCCAGCCGGGCTTCGACTTCAATGTTGACGGTTCATCGCTGAAACAAGGCGCAGAAGGGCGTATTCTGAATTGTACATATCTCGGAAAGAAAGCGGTGTTGAAGGAGCGCTTTACGAAGAAGTACCGCCATCCGGACCTCGATCGAACGTTAACAAAGGACCGAATGAAGGCAGAGCTGAAGGGAATCATGAGGTGTTCCGACGTAAGCGACTTTCTCTCAGATATATCAATGGTCGGCATCTAAAGTGGGATTGAAAAGGCAAAAGCGATCCGACGTTTTATATGTTCCAACGAAACCGATATCTTCCACAGTATCCGTACACATATCTCCTTTTAGCTAGGCGGTGTTCGTGTTCCCCGCGTCTACTTCGTCAACTCACAAAAGAGTCAAATCATCTTTGAGCGAATCGAAGGGGACACTGTTCGAGCCTTTATCAATAGGCATCACGATGATGCGAACGAGCCGGCGGTGAAGGTTAGAACATTTCTGTACTGTAAAATCATACTGTATAAGAGCTACTACTTTAGGAAAAACTGGTGAACTTATGTAAGAAGATAGGAAAGACGATTTCCACGATGCACAGGGCCGGGATCATTCACGGCGATCTCACCACATCGAACATGCTGCTGGAAAACGCCGATCCCGAACGGTTGGTGATGATCGACTTTGGGCTCGCCTCCGCCAATCCTACTGCTGAAGAAAAAGGAGTGGATCTTTACGTGCTCGAGCGGGCAATACTTTCCACCCACCCGTTCGCTGAGTATCTCTTCGATTCCATCCTCCAGGGCTACAAGGCCGTCAATGAGAAGCACTTTGTTCCTGTCAACGCTAAGCTAGAAGAAGTTCGGATGAGGGGAAGGAAGCGCGACATGGTTGGCTGATTGTGCTTGATGTTGTTATCACTGTTATCTTCGTTGTTATTGGTTGTTTCTACTTTGTTCGTTACTATCACTCCGGGATTCCTTCAATAAACGTGGTCTAATTTCATATGCTTAAATTTAGTATAATATAAATGAGACATGTTAACACAGATTAATATGATATACGATAGGAAAAAAGACGCTCCTAAAGATCAAACAAATCGTCAAAAGTTTGCATTTGTTCGGGCAGCGATACTTCTTCCGATTCTACGAGCAGCTTGCTGTCGGGATCTCTTAGCCATGACTTAATCTTCGATATCTCCTCCCTGAACATAAGCAGTTTCTTTAATGTTGTGGATGCAACCTTACGTTTCCTCTGAGATGATCTTCTGGATTGTTCCATGAGCTTTAAGAACTTTGAATGCCAGCGAATACTGGCTCCAAGAGCGGCGACCAGAGTGTCCGGACTTTCTAAGCCTCGTGGAACCCTAAATAATTCGGTAAGATGTGAAATTTTTTATGCTAGCTTCATTTGGGAGAAACGAAACGTACATTCTGGCAAGTTTTCCCTAAAAGTGCGTCGATCCGTTGAGCATCCTCGGTCGCGTTCGTGAGAGTGAATTGTACATCATATACGCAGACATCAACCATTCGACTTTCTAAAACTACCGTTGCTTTTTACCTCTAAGAATTGCATAGTGCATACCTGCGTTCGAGATCAGCTTGTCCTCGCACATTTGGTCTATGATCTCCTCCTGTAGACACTTCATCAACGAAAGCCATTTCACATACAGAGCCGGATAGTCGCGTATAAGGTAGTCGACCACTGGCTGTCCGGTTAGACGATACACGTCGTCGCCAACTGCGACAGTTTCGTGTTGGTGCTGCTTCTCGTTCAGATCTAGACACAGAAGCAAGATAAAAAATTTTGATTGGTGAACAAACTGGACAGTGTTGGCTCGATAGCCTTCCCCATGATGTCCAGCACGAGACCGTTCGTAAGCTTCCATTCCCAGTAGAAGTCGGGGTTTGCTTTAGCGAGCGCTTGGAAGAACTTCTTCTCTCCATCCAGGTTCTGCATCACTTTCTTCTCCAGTTTACGCTCCTCGTCTCCCCTCAAAAAGGAACTCTTGCTGGGTGGTTTAGAAGACGGTTCGGCAATCCTCCTACAATGATACAAAATGCAGTGACAATTGAATGCTGAGGTACTTACGGCTCCGACAAAACGTTCCTTATGAACTTCCAGAAAAGGACATCGATTTCGTTCGATGACGTCGTTGACGGCCATGCACCGTCCCGAAGCTCTGCGACGATCTCGTGCCAAAGATCAATCTGTTCGTCGAATGTAAGCACGAGATGATTCCACCGCGACGCAAACGCTTCGTGGAAGGCGACATCACCGTCATCACTGGCTTTCGATGATGGCATCGCGTTGAGTCGAACGCTGGAACGTGAGGGTGGATGAATACAAGCACCAAACAAACATCGTATTAAAGTTCGCACGATTATTTGCAAAGTTCAGCAAAATTGCACCACGGAAGAAGATATTGTTCTGAATGAAAAATGGAAAACGTTGGGAAGGAAAGCCGCAAATTCCCAATCGTAGCAACTTCCAAAAAGAACAGAACGTTGGAAGGTCATAGCGGGGAATCATCATCATCCATATGGCAGTGCACACTGCTGGGACTCCTGCTTCAGAGGGCGACTGCCAGAGCGAATCTCAAGCATGAAATGATCACGAAAGCCACGATTCGCTGGTTCTTCCTACTGTGCAGACATCTTGTCTGTGAGACTGTAAATGCCAACTTGTCTGCATTTGCAAACTGTGCACACATTTAAATGTTTGGCGCCAGTGAAATCGGTGGAATAAAACGACTGCGCGAATTGTAGAAAGAACAAAGGTTACGGTAGCGAAGGTTATGGAAGACAAACGATCAAAATTCGGATTTTTCACATTTGCTGCGAACATCGTTTGGATCTTGGTCGTCAGCTCCGCTGGAGAAAGCTGCTCCCCGGGCTTGGGATATCCAATGGATTCTGCTCTGCTGCTGGACATTCCGACTGTTCTCGACCGATGTAGCCAAAAGGTCCCAACTTTCAACGACTATGAGAGCCCGTAGAAATATATGTAGAGCCCGGATTCATAGAGAAACGCTTGCTTTATAGTTGGTTTAAGGACTTACGTGGGTCCAAATAGAGCCAGTAGGACGTTTGTCCCTAAGGGATCTTTGTCATTACCTTTGGACTATTATTATCACTACTTTTTCACCGCTATGAAGAACGACTGTAGGCGGTCGGTTGCACTTTGCCAGCCGGAGGGGGAGTTCGTGACGGTGAGATGACGACAGGAGTTCAGCTTCTTTTGGGAGTTGATAGGAACGAAGGAGACCAAACCCACAGAAAGCACCCACTTCTACACACTTCAATGGACACCGTTCTCAATGACATTATTACACTGACCACTGTCATGGTGTACATATATGTAAAGAGCCTCATCGACTCAAGAAACAACTACAGGGTGCATCAACCTGGTACTAGAAAAGTCACAATATAGATTGCATTAAACTACATTGTAACTTTACGAGTTCATGACGCACCGTTAAACAAACCTTATCACACCGACCATCGTAGCCACCCACGACCATACCACCAAACCACACATCAGCGTAGTTTTGTGAAACGTCACTGCTTGTATTTTGATCACTTGGGTTCGCTCTCATCATCTGAGTTTTCTCTCACGTTTCACTAATTGCAAACTTTATTGGCAGGTTAAGTATCAGGTGTTAAAACTGGAGGTCCTAAGAGGTAAACAGAAGTCGTTTCTCTAATATAAGAAACTTTAAATTTTATAATTTTTGGAAACTGTTAGTAAATGAGGTGATAAGTGCCTTAGAGCCGAACGTATTTTGTTTTTGTACTCAACCTTGTTTACTCGTCGTTTTGGTCTCATATAGTGGTCTTCACATGTGTCTGATCAGGGGAACGGGGACCCTAGAATAAGCACGTGTCATCCATTTGACTTGTTTGCTGTGCTCTAAACAATAAATCACCAAAGTGCGTCACTTAATCATTAGTATCCTCCGACCCTGTTTCTCTTTCTTGCATCATCTGAGCGATATGATTGTCGTTTTGCTCGCTGTGATCTTTCTTATCGGCTAATTGGTTATCAGTGAATCGTCTGTCATTGGCCCATATAGGGGCCACTACTTGCTTCTTGCCGCATATCGCTATGGCTCGGCAACGCCTTCTTATTGGGACTCTTGTGTTCTTTGGGATCACCCTTTTGGCGATCCTCGGGATTACCATAACTATATTGATCGGTCTGCTGAGCGCTGCCAGTCATATGGGAGGTCCACATAGTCATTCGCATGGTGGTCCACCCGAAGGTCCTCCTCAAGGTCCCCCCAATGGACCTCCCAATGGCCTACCGACCAGCCTTCCTAACGGCCCACCTACTGGTCTTCCCGAAGTGCCACCGACCGGCCTTCCAAGCCAACGCCCAACGAAAGGACCAACAACTCAAGGTCCAACCCAAGGTCCCTGCAACACTACTGGTACACTCGAAGACCCTTTTCAGTTCTTACAAACTACTTTAGATGATACAAAATCATCCCCCGAGTTCGATCGGTTCGCAGCAAGCCTCTACTCTCGCGTCAACTTTAACGTCGACCCCTGTGAAGACTTCTACGAATACTCCTGTGGCCTTTGGCCTTACAGCAATCCAGTGCCGTCATACTTGGCCTCGTGGACCGAGTACACGAAGGTCTCCATGCAAGTGTCCAAAGACGTCAAGGACGCGATCGAAAACGCCGACATGACGACGAGTTCCGAAGGTGTGAAGAAGGCGAAGAGGTTCTACGATGAGTGTATGGATGTACACTCGACTGAGGCTCTGAAAGGAACGAAACTAGGAAAACTTCTGCACTCCGGTTATCCAGAAGATCCCTCTTTGCCCGGCCTTCCCTATGGAAGAGGGAAATGGCCGATTATCGATACGAGTTACGGTGCCCTAGGGACAGAAAAGTGGGAGGTCAAGATAGGTTAGTTTATTTTTGTGCGACACACCCAGTCCTCTTCTAGGCCAGCTCAAGAAGTCGTTCGGAATTGACACCTTCCTTCTCGCTTACGCCCTCCAATATGACCTCCAGTCCAACAAGACCGTCTTATGGCTCACCGGTCAGATGCTTCCGCTTGGTATTGGCCTCTTCGCTTTCGACTACTACTTGAACCCAAAACACAAAGGTGTTCTTTGTTGTGTCGGCCAGCGGCTGATAAGTTCTGATTTAGATGTTATGGACGCTTATCAGCAAATGCAAAAAGAAGTAGCGCTGCTTATCGCTCGAGATAGTGGATTTGTGAACGTGAACATTACACAGGAAGATCTGGATGGCATGCTCAATGTCGAGAAGCAGTTGGCCAATCTCACTAGAATGTCCCTGTCAGAGCAGAATGATGCACTCTGGACAATGGAAAAGTAATTGCCCCCTTTCTTGGCCTCTTTCAAAGCAGCACAATTCAGCCTGAAGAACAACGTGTCCAGCACATTCGAATGGGATACTTTTTTCAAAAATCTTCTTGATGACGATTCTTATCAGAAGGTGAAGGCGGATGGCGACCCCGTAGTACAACTAAACACTCCGAAGTACCTCAAAAACGTAAGGCATCCTGAAAGGCCCTAAGCAAAAATTCTCTATTTCATAGGTCATTGATCTCATTAATGCATCCAAAGATCGAGATCTGCAGAACTATGCGATTTGGCGACTAGTCAAGTACTCGGTGCCCTATCTTTCCTCGGAGTATACGGCGGCCTTAAAGAAGTAAGTGGAAAACTAGCGGATTACTGTAGCATAGTGGAATGTCCAGATTCAACGACGTCTACAAGGGGAATGCGTCGGATGAAACCCCACGTGCCGATATCTGCTTGAGCTACATTAAGGTATGTCAAAAACACTCCAAGAAGAGGTCCAAATTATACGACACTTAAGCCACGGAGTCATCAGAAACCTAAGCTTTAAAAGTCACTTTCTATCCGGGGGGTTTCAAAAATGCCTTTCGAACGCTTGTGAGGGCAGTGTTAGGATAACCATGTTGTAGTAGTGATCACAAATATGAGCTTTTGGGGCACAGCTCGAGTTTACTTCACAGAAATTATTTTTGAAAGGTGTTCGCTTTAACTAACTTTATCCTTTGACAGAATTCAAATAAGCCAGACCTGCAATCCCTCCTCTGACCTCTCCATTTTAGGGAAATTTCGAACTCCCAAACCTTGGATTCGCTAGCGCTGAGGCGTACAGCAGAAAATTCTTCAACGAAGACATGAGACAGAACTCGCGTGATCTGGTAGTCAGCGTGAAGGATGGACTCCAAAATCTGATCAAAGCCGCAGATTGGATGGACAACCAGACGCGTGCCAACGCCTTGGACAAGGCTGTTAAGATGGACATGATGATCGCCTATCCCGACTGGACTATGAACAAGACGGCCATGAAGGAGTACTATGCCAGTAAGCGGAATCTAAAGTAATTGGCCTTTAAGATCGTTTTCAGGGTTGGAAATTCCCGAAAACGTGTCGTTCATCTCGCTTAATCTCATGCTCCGTTCATGGGCCGTCCTGAAGAACTTTGACGACATTTTAGTCCCTGTGAACAGGAGAGACTTTGTTGGCTCCCCTATTAGGACGGACGCCTGGTACACGGCCACAAGAAACTCCTTCACTATGCCGATTGGGGAGTTACAGTACCCCTTCTATGGTTACGGTAAGATGCAGGACCCTTTATTAGTTTATGTTAAAATGTCTTTCGAGTAGGCCGTTCTCCATATCGTTCTATCTTTGCTATTCCTTTTTTTACAGAGTACCCCAACGCAATGAACTACGGAGCCATAGGAGCTGTGGCCGGACACGAAATGTCACATGGCTTCGATGTCCAAGGATCCCAGTTCGACGCAGATGGTAACCAGCACGACTGGTGGTCTCCGGAATCAAAGTAAGCGGTTCCGAATGGAACGTTCCTACAATATCCCATGCTTAGGAAAGAATTCCAAAAACGGACCCAGTGCCTTATCGACCAGTTCAACAACTACTGCTTCAAGGATATCGGCTGCATCAACGGATCCAGGACTGTAGCGGAGAACACTGCCGATCTAGCTGGCCTGAAGGCAGCCTACGAAGCCTTTAAGGCTCTCCCCGCAGAACCCAGATTGGCCAAGGCGCCAATGTTCTCGGATGACCAACTCTTCTTCCTCTCTTTCTCGTCGTTCTACTGCGGCTCGGACAATAACGCCGCCACCGAGAGTGAACTGGTCACCAACAGCCACTCGCCGCCAAAATACCGCGTCATTGGAACGCTGAGAAACATTCCAGAGTTTGCAAAAGCTTTCAGCTGCAAGAAGAACTCATATATGAATCCTGAACAGAGATGTTCGGTATGGTGAATAACGGGTCAAATATGTCTTTCCGGGTGAATAAATTAATTGCTATTTCAGTTAGTTTCTATTGTGATAGAGCAGAATTTTTTAATGTAAGTCCTTAATGTCTTGGGTTGAATGCTACACATTTTTATCGACCCCCGATGCCCCTTACATATGAAACGGAAGTTTGCAGGAGGTACTACTGTAACTAGAAAGCAGCGTGAAAGCCAAAAACGTTTCTTTTTCTTATTGATTTTTGTTTTTTCTTCGCATCCACGTTTTTTGCATGCTTTTTAACATGGTAATGGTCATTTGCCAAAAAAACGCTCAGAAAGTTGGTTATATCGAAAATGAAGGGGGGTGTTCTAAAATTTTGACGCGGATTGTATAATAAAAATTTTTGTTAATTTAAAAAGCGAAACGCGGGCTTCTCGCCGGTAGTTCGGTTACCGGGACGACGCAAATGCTGTTTTCTCGTTCTATTTTCATTATTTCCAAGTGCTTTTAGTACAAAATTGTGTTTTTACTTTGGGACTACGTCCTATAGCTTTCTGGTATCTACTTCAGTTATCCTTTATTTTTGAACTAGAGGATGAATTGGGCGTGATTGTATATATTATCCACATTAAGGCACATTCTGATTATTTTTCTTTGAATTTTATTATAAGACGTGAGCAATCAATACGTTTTTACGTGTTACAAAATATACCCCTTTAAGATGAACCTTGAAAATAAAAAATCGGAATTTTTGGACGATGGTAAGTGCTTTTCCATCTGCTCCCTGGATTTCGCTTCTTGCAATTCCATAAATATTATCCTGAGGGCTGAGTTTTCCTTCTCCTGAATTTTTCTGAGGGCGTTCAATTTTTGCAGAACTTCATATTCATTAACATGGGGCAGGTTTTGAGATGTCACTAACATTTATATATCGTAATAATTTAAACGACCAAACTGCAATGTTGACAACGGATACATCGAAGAACATCTCAATGACACGTGTGAGCAAGAAGACAACTTTGGCGGCGGTTTCACTTTTTCGCTTTGGGAATATTGCGGAACGAGTCCGGCACTTCGCCGAGGATGCTGTGCCATGTCGCCACAGAGCGAGGCATCTGGAAAGCGGATTGAGCTGGGGGCTGGTTACAAGTAGTCTTACGGGTGGCTGTGTCTGATCTGTCGTATACCCGTACGAGTTGAGGGAGACGCTGCTTCGGAACGAGCTGAAGCAGTCGTCCCACTGCTGGCGACCTTCTTTCGTCGGACTCTCCTTGCCCAACACGCAGCAGCCAAGGAGGTCGTCTCGTCCGATTCTGGAATGGGGATAATTGCAGCTGTGATATTTATTGTACATTTTTGCGAGCTTTTCCGAGTGGAAAACCTTTGAAGAAGTGGCCGCTTTGAATTGTGGTTTATTTTATCGATTAGTTTAATCCTGTATCTAGCTGCTTTAAGTTTGTTGGGAGGTTTCAAATAACACGGAAACCAGAAAAAACATGCGATGTATCCTCAACATATTGGACTTTTTTGAGTTTATATTTATATTTAAGAATACAACCCGGGAAGCTTCTCTGTCCATTTCGACACTTTCATGCGTGCATGGATGTGTGGATGTGCTATGTGTTTAAATTTTTGTTCATCCGGATTTAAGGCAATAAAATTTATAGAAGTAGCTTCTAACACAAATTGTGGTCTATTTTATCTAAAGGTCGATTAACTAAAATAAAAATGATTAAATGGATCAAGTATCTGGCCGTTGTGTTCAATGTTGTTTTGGGCTTAAAGGCACAAATTTTTGCTCAAAGGGCCGTATGATCCCTACGGCAGTATTGCTAATACAAAATGTTCATTTTATGGTCCGATGATTTCATTTCCGTCAAAGCACTCTTAGTTCCAACCGTTGAAGCACTCACCGGTCCCAGTCCATGACCTGCACGAGCAGATTGGTCTCGTCGATCTGACTCGGCGGCAAGTCGAACTCGATGGTCTCGTGATAGACTGGATTTAAATTGGCGCGCTTAATCGACGTTTTCCGCATTTTCACGCGTCTTCGCTGATATATTTGCGATATACGCACGTAGGGATCTGGAAGATAAGCGGGTGAGATGGGTTGGAGCGCGCTGGCGTGCCTGACGCGCCGGTGATGTCCATGGGTCGCAGGTTGTACGCCTTGGACACGGTGACGAAGAGCTTCTGCTCCGTCGGCGAGTAGCTCAAGTGCAGTAGGAGGTCGCCGAAGTCGTTCTTCTCCTGGCTTCCGACGATTTGCATCGTGTACTCGGTCCACGAGTGCAAGTCCGACTTCTCGAACAGGTCGCGCATAATCACGTTGCCGACGAGGCCGTGCCGCGTGAAGCGGTCGAAGTCGTAGACGGTGAACTGGAATCAATGATTCATGCCGGGCAAAGGTCAACTGCAACAAGTGTTGGCACGCTAGTTCCTTAGCTACATTTGTGATGAGAACTCGAGAATTATGTCTTCGGCATAGACATTTTATTTTCTGATTTTGTTGTTGTTTGAAAGATTCGGAAATGATAATTTTTGCAAAATTCCCCGATCTCTCGAAACGAAAATTTGGAGAGATCGGGGCATTTCCCTTACCGAAAAATGACATTTCTGGAGTACATTTTTATTTACATTTGCCTTAATTTTTGTACTTCCCATTTGTCTTCGTTTTTACAATTAGTATTTACCTGTTTAACTAATTTTATTTTATCTTTTTTATATAACGTGCTTCTACATTTTATAAAAAAACAAAAATAAAATAGAATTAAAAATTGTGGGAGGTACCAAGTAACATATTTTTTTCTAGAGATACATCTTCTCGGGCTGGTGGAGATACATCTTCTCGGGCTGGGGGGGGGCAAGTATTCATCAAATATTTTCGAGAATTGGAGATCAAGTATTCATTTCACGCAATCCTACCGAAATTACACAGTTCCAAAAATATGCAACTACAACAAAGGAACATTTCTATTTCTAGAGAGAAATTTTTATATCCGCACACTTTGCCCTTTCAGAAAATCACAAGAAAATCCACCGTGCTTAAATATGGAGAGTTGGAGGCTTGGCGTCAGAAGGTCATCGTCCATTTTTATCCATCCGACAAAACATTCATCACTGTGAAAAGTGTGTTGTTTGGCAAAAAAAATATTGTTTCGTCAGAGGACTTTTGCTCTCAAGTCCCCATTATTTTTGTATTTTTTTATTATTTTTGCACGGTAATAATAAGCAAATCTGAAAGCACCACTTTCTTAAACCCCTATGGTAAAAGACTTTCTTCAGCTGCAAAATTTATTTTCTAAATGAAAAAATCGGCTACGATCAAGAGCCAAAAATATGATGTGCTTATGCTGATTGTATTTCCACCAACCTGCAACATCCTGTTTGGCAGATTGTTGTAAGCCACGTCGAAGCTGAACATTTCGTTGAACTCCGGATCCAGGCTCTTCTTAAAGATCCTCGTCTTGCAGTGGTTTCTCCTCTCCGGGAGAAGGTACATTTTCACATAGGGGTCGGAACTCCTGTTTTTCTCCTGAATAATCCGGGCGGGATTAGTGTGCGCGGACTCCACTCACCACCGCCGGCAGATGGTTGGCGCGGAGCACGTAGACCATGAGCACGCGGTGGATGAAGTCGTAGCGCAGTTCGAAGGTCAGCGTGCCGCGAAAACAGCTCGTGAGCGTTTTCTCGTAGAATCCCAGCTCATAATGGATGACTGAGCGATTATCGATCTCCTGAAAAATGGCGACGCTAATGGAAGACAACGTGACTTGCGACCCGAGAGCTCAATTTGGCATTCAGAGAACACGTCATGGCTAGACGAGGACGAATTGTAAATTGGCAACAAGTTGTTCGGTTGGGGAGACATGTCCATTCCGATGTTTGTTGGACATGGAAAGTGGACTGCATGAAGGACGAGGAGTCAAAAATGATATCGAGTATAAAATTGGACTCTATTAGCGAATAAGGGTCCATTGAAATTCATTAAGGGCCATTGAAAAAATTCGGGTCCAGTACTTAATTCGTGAATAGTTGCAATTGGCGAAAATCGACACTTAATTCGCAAATGTACCTCAAACAATGCCGACAAAAATGAAACTCCATAGCAAGACCGTGAGTCGAATCAGGAAATTGCTAACGACTATGACTTGAATACAAAAATGTGCAATGTGCATTTTTTTCATTGTCAAATTATTTTGCAAAATCTATTATTAGCTTTATTAGCGAAGAAGGGCCCATAACACGGTCCCAATGGAATTGTACTAAAGATGTCCTTATATACATTCGTGAATTTTTGCTAAAAGGGCGGTGGATACTTTGACACCATTAACTCAACACCAATGCAAAAATATAACTGCATACCAAGACCGTCAGTCTAATCAGGAAATGTCTGATCAGGAATTCGCTGAAAACGTTGTCTTCAATGCAAAAATGTGCATCCTGTATTTTTGACGCAGTTGCCATAAAATTGGATTTTATTACGTATTGACTATATGTATACCTTGTTTGTACAGTGTGGCTCATGATACTGAGACGCTCTCTGATGGGTAGACTACTTAAAGCGCGGAGTACAATTACTATGGCGCATGAATAACGCCAAAAATTATAAACCATAGTGAGACCAATTATGTAATGTTCAATAACTTAATGTTAAAATAATACATAAGCTGTGTTACTATTGAGTATATATGTTCTGGACTGTTGTGTGCGAAAATTTCTGCAACATTGCGACATGTGCCACGTTGTACTCCTCTAATTGCCATTTTTAGTTCGCAATGAACTTTCAGGGATTATGGCTTTTACTTCTGAAAAAAGTTCTCAAAATATGCCGATAAAAATCAGATCTTCTACTGAGATTTTAAGAATGTCGCTGCCTGACCCACGTACATATTACTCGTTTCTCTGTTAGTGCTATTCAATATATGATTTAAAGGGACGATCGATTCCCTAAATTAGATAGGATAGAAGATAAATCATTGTTCAAGGTATTCAGGGTGTTTCGTTATGTAAATGCAAATGAATTATTTATGGAGGAAGGATGAATATTAAAATGTACATATAAACAGGAAGTGACATTGACTGACGAGGGGATCATCCAAGCTGGACTCCTAGAGTTCTTTGACCTTGCAATACTCTTCAATTCGAGATTGCATCTTTTTGATCGAAGCCATAATCCAAGGCGGTTCAGTAATTGCAGTTCAATTTACTAATCCATATTTTTGGGGGTTCATTTTTCTCTTCTGAAGTGTTTTTCAAAAACTCTGTTCCCTGCAGACCAGCACGGCATTGAAAGATTGGTGTCCTGTGCGACCTTCGAAAACCATCGAAAACAACATTCATCACCGGCTGAGCAGCTTTGTTGATTGGGGCCGCAAAAATCACAGTGGAGGTCGGACGACGGTTTAAGAATCGTTTTTACATTTTTGCGGACTTTTTCATTTGCTAATTAAGGCATAGCTTGAGAAAGTCCAAGGTAGCTTTCGGTAAAAGTAACGCACTCTGCGTACATCGATGCATTTATAGGGTTGCAGGTCAACGGTAATTTTTGTTATTGCCAAAATCGGGTTTGCTAGTAGCCGATGATTCAACCAAAAATGAAGGAAAAGCTAGAAATTAAGTTACTTCTCGATGTAATTATTAGACCCTTCCAAGAATTTTGAAAGTCATGCGGCCTCTCTTGGTGTTATTGTCCTTTGCCTATCCAATCTATACAGCTCTCTTAAGCAGAATTCCTTTTCACATTTAAAAGAAGAGCGTTTGGAGCCATGTCTTTCTCCCTTTGCATTGTCCCTTGCTTTGTGTGTTGCTAAGGAATTGCAAAAATTATGGCGCCAAATATTGCCACATCACCGCATTCATGTTGGATAATCAAGATCTGCTACTGTGCTGCATGAGAGAGATCATAGTTTTTGAGACGACTGCAAATAATGATTTAAATTGGATTTTTGTTTGTATAGGGCGCATTGTCTTGGGAAAATGCAGAAAATTCGAGCGTGGACTGAATCCAGATGGCGAACTGTCAGTGTATTGCAAAGAGCTCCAAATATTGTATATTACAGTTATGCACTTGGGAGCTTTTGCTGATTTATTTCTTTTTTAATTTGTTTTATTGCAAGTGAAACCTTCACTTTACGAAGACAGGGAACCATGGTTCTGTTTCCATGGATTGTCTTCTAGTCGCTTAGGAACTTATCGACACTCTTTTCAGCCCTCCATCCCTCTCCACTCCAGAGGGCCTAAAGCCTTAGTTACTTATCGTCAAGAACGTGCCCCATAAATCCTCAACAAAATGTGAACATAAACCCTCAGCAGAAAATCTGTTCTGACATGGTTTCCAGGGCTTGTGGTGCTCGGAATTGCTTAGGAACTACTACGAACTTGTTGCATGACATAACCTTGACACCCTTGTCAGTTCTCGCCTTTGGAGCCTCACCCTCTGCGGCTTCATGTCGACATAAACCCATGCATACCTGATCGTCGTGCTCGTCGAAAAACATCTGACCGTTGGTGGAGAGGCCGTTCGTCTTGACGACCCTGGTGGGCACGGTGGCCGCCGCCATCGTAGACGTTTTCGCTCCGCCGCCGACGAAGCGCTGGAAGAAGCTGAAGGCGGACGTCGTCGTGCTGGGAGCCCCGTTGGAAAGCTGGGTGGAGCGGCTGTTGTGGAGCAGAGGTTCTTTGCACGTGTTGAAGCTGCAATGGAGAGAGGAGGAGATAAGAAGGCGCACTAATCGGGGAGGGACGGAAGCCCGAGGGGGCCGCGGCGACTTCCGAGTGCTCCTCTTGTTCGCGACAATTAGCGACGTTTCTATGGGCGATGCTCGGGGCAGGCTCGAGCGGGACCCGGGGATGTTCATTCGGAATTTATGTGTTTTTTCGGCGTCACAACACGGCGAGCGCACTGTCCGAGCGCACAGGGAGCATGGGCGCAACAGTTGCCGGGTCCCGGAGCGATAATGGTGTCATAAAGGGGTGAGGGAAAGCCGGGAATAAACGGGTTGTAAAGTGGCGAACTGAAGCATGCGTCAGCGGTGAGCCGGAGGTGTAGGCCCGCTTCACTTCCTGACGACGCACTTGGGGGCGGTCGACAAATTGGTGTCAACGAAAAGGTCAGGTTGCGGCTGAGGTCTTTCCCGTGAAGGGGGAAGTCCCGACGGGAAGAAACGCCAATTAATCACACACTTCTTTGAAGGAAGCAGTGTGCATATGGAGGTGGTTTTTCAATCTTGACCAGGAAAGCATATCTGTTTGTTTCAAAGGGATAGAAAGCTGATATAGGCTGTGTTTTATGCAATATTAATTTCCTAATGCTCATCCCGCCAAAAATTAATTTTAAAACAGCTGTATTTTATGAACCATGTTTAGGGAAGACCCGGAAACCGATGTCGCCATATGAAGGTTATGTAAAACTGGACAGATTCAAAACAAACTCTGAATGTCCTTCAGTTGTTTTGATTCACCGCTGATATCTATCCTGTGAAAGAGGAAGTCCAGACACGGAAAAACGTCAAATATTCATTATTTCTTTGAAGAAGTTAAGGTACATATGCAGGGAATAAACTTATGGCGCCTTTATCTTGAGCAAACAAAGGCCTATCGCCTCAACAGAAAGGTTAAAGCTATGCAACGTGCGAAACCAATGCCCAAACCCAAATTGGTTTGACGGGTACAATATGCAAAAATTTGAAGTATGCAAAGTTATGCTTCGTAATATTGAGAATAATGTTGATACTTTGTCAGTCAGCAAACATTCCATGAAAAATTGCAGTAGTTTATGAAGGCATATGAAAAGAATCCCAATAACTGACGTGTCCATCTACATTTACATTCATTCGTTTAAAATTCGGCAGACTTTGGATGCCCTCTCGTTGTTTTGATCTACTTTATCTCTCCTGTCAAAGAGGAAGTCCCGACACGAAATGACGTCAATTATTCACGATTTCTGTGAACTGGTTAAGTCACATATGTATAGAGGAAATTATGTTAAGTCATTTGTTTTGTCTCCAAGGGCTGTCGTTGAGAGAAATCTGATCTTCTTGGAGTTGCACACCTCAGAAATCTCTATTTATGTGAAAGCATCCGAAGAGCAAAATTAAGAAAAAAAAAGAAATCTCTATTTACGTTGGACTATTCTCAATGCAAAAATAAAAAAAATAATGTTAGAGCGACAACAATTCACATTGGTATTTAAGAGTGTACTTCGGCCACTCCGATGTTCCCATGCAAAGGTCACTTAAAATTGGGCAGATCCTATTCTGATTGGATCCTTACTCTGTTGAGCTCCTGATTTTGTTAACGTCCTTCTCGTCGTCGCGGCATCACTCACGGACGGAGAAATTCAATTGTTTGTTCTCCGTGCCAAAAAGTAGATGTTGGGTGTGACAGAAGGTTTTTTAAGTTTGCGTTTGTCACAGTATTATATGTATATGGAGTTGATGTTTACTATTTTACCCTATTGTCATGCGTAGATTTGGATGAATCAGAAAGTAGCATGAAGTATAAAACAGTTAAGTTACATGGTAAAAAAAAATAAAAGTAAATAAACCATCTTCCATATGTAGAGTAGCTCAGTTTTCTCAAAATATGCTCAAAAATACGGAAAGAACCTTCTACCTTCTGACCTAAAGAATATTCTAGCCTGTATCTGTTGGAACTTCAATACCATGACATTGTCCTTTCGCAGTAGACTAAAACACAGCGATCTGGGGCCTCATCTATCTAGTGTTCTCCGATAGTGCTGACGATGATGTTTTGTACTTGTGTTCAAATCATTAGATTTGTGGCACATTATATCCAGCTAGAACAAGTATTTGAGACTTCGACCTACACCCAAAAATTGAGACATGATATGACAGATATATTTTTTTATGATATGACAGATGTATTCCTTCATTACCACAAAACCTCAAGGGACCAACAACGTTAATGCACGTTAAGTGAAAAAAAATCTTCGGCCAAATGAGGTCTTCAATTCTTTTAATGAAGTCCGGAAGACATATCTTTTATAAAGATATTCAGCTAACAAGGGGCTCCAGCAAACAATCCAGCAAGGCGGCAAAAATCCACTGTAACAGTAAGTCTTAACCTGTGTAGAAAACTGTGTTTTACAGAACAAAAAGGAAATTCTATCGAACAACAAAAATTCGAGAAAAGTCGCTTAATATGGTGCTCATGATATATTTTTATTAGTCCCCAGATCTACCAAAGGGATCCGTGATAAAAAAAAATCCAAATAGATGTGAATTAATTTTGTGCAAAAGAAAAACAAGAACATGTTCTGACGCTAAGCTTTAGATACTAGCCTCGCAAAACTTCCGAAAACAAAGCCAATCTGCGCCTCCCCCTTTCCACGAAACCATCATAGCTTTCTCGGTGGTAGCTCAACAGTCTGAAGGATCCCGGTGAAGCAAAAGACTAACGACGGCGATAGCGATGAAAACATCTCCGCCGCAAAAACAAGACGTTCGGATTTCGAAAAACCGCCAATTGTCAAAATACACTTTGAAGAGTGCTCAGCGCGAATAGTGCCCTTGTGACATGCAGTGCAGCTTGTCGCTGAAGTGGGTGGTCCAGCCACTGGCAAGAGCCAGAGGCGCACTATTGAAAAGTGCACGCATTTGTCAGGGAGCAGCAAGGTGCGAATTATTCACGAGCAATTGTGGGTTTTTGACCCTGCACACAGTTTTTCCTCTTTGTTTGCAAAAATGTGATAATAAAAGGGAACAAAAGTTGTCTCAGAAGCACCCAGAATGACACAACACTAAATTTGCTTATTTGTGAATAAATTGTTGTTTGAATAATTGCTCATTTTCACTGCAGCGACCCAATAAAATGGAACAAAAGTTGTCTCAGAAGCAAGCAGCCAGAAGGACGCAAAAATAAATGTTGGCTGTTGTGGAGACCGACGTCCCAAACCTCTAACCCAATTCTTGTGATGTATTCCACTGTCACATATCATTAAATTCAGTGCTCAGAATCATCATCCAACCTTGCTCTGAATCACCGTGACCAAGCCTTCCCGGAACAGAAAGCGGCCTTCGTATACCTTCGGTTGAATCGGGGTTGCCCTCATGACGCGTGATGTTTATTTCCCGCCATTCGTTCCTTTTCGAATGTTTCTTATATTTTGAACGAAGCCACTCAGGCCGTAGAAGCATAGCTTCACCCACGCGAGTTACCCCGGCCGCGACCATAAAGAGTACAAGGCAGATCATAATCCTTGGAGCGTCGGATTAGTGATGTATGGATATCTAAGATGATGCTCAAGTTCAAAAATATAAGAGTCCAACAAGGTATTTTTCTTTTAGGATGCATTCGCACAATAAAAATCAATAGATCAAAATAAAATTAGCACATTGTATAAAGCACCACCTAAGTAAAGTTTATGAGTAAAAATAAATTGATCGAC
Organism: Steinernema khuongi; assembly: GCA_016648015.1. Taxonomy (NCBI): domain Eukaryota; kingdom Metazoa; phylum Nematoda; class Chromadorea; order Rhabditida; family Steinernematidae; genus Steinernema; species Steinernema khuongi. The sequence goes on along the minus strand of JADLIF010001429.1, from coordinate 5,086 downwards.
TTCGAAATCAAGAATGTAAGCTGCAGAAATGCTAAAATTCTTCCTCCACCTCTGTTTTCTCAAACGAAGCGCAAAAATGGTGATAGTCGTTTCTTTTTAAGGAATGATTGAAAAACGAAAAAAAAATAGTCATCTTCCAATGTGTTTTTAGCATTATGTTCCTGGGAAGCTGCTTCAACAAAATACAAAAATCAGTATCTGAATGTAGTACAATTCCGGCAACACCGCAATTTTAAAAATTGTACTCTAGTGATGCCCCTCTATGTAGGAAAAATATGTAAATTCAAAGTATGCAAACTACCGAAGCGAAACAGAAACAATGATAAGTTCACAGCTACAAACAGGAAAGTGAAGAGGCGAAAGGTTGACGGGGCGGTTCACAAAAATACCATTTTTTAAAGAAAGATTAAAAGCGCAGCGATAGGAATGTCCGTCTCCAGATGCCGTCCTTTTATAGATCGCGTGCCTCACAAAAACGCCTCCTTAGAACCATGTTCTTAAATGGCCTATTCAACAGAGCTTTGTCCTTCAATGTAAAGTGTAAGAAACGGCCAACTTCTCTATTCTAAAACGCCAACTTTGCACTTTAGCGCGTTCCAGAAGCGCTCCGTTTCCCAAAATTGCTCTTCTGGTCCAAAAGAGACCGGGAACGCACTCTATAATTCATCTCGGGCGTCTGCACCGCCAGCCAACAATGGCGCCTGATTGGAAGAAGTGGTTGCGTGGCACTGGAGCGTTTTTTTTCACGTGCTGCAGAATGCATGCCGCCGGGTCGGAGATTCTGAGTGACTGGCACGCGATAAACTATGCAGGCGCCGAAAAAGCGATGTTTGGTCGGCGGAGGGGGATTAACGGAGGAGAAGAAGGCCTACCTGGTGAGCGACGACGGAGAGCCGGGTGTTTGCGGCGTGTGACAGAAGGAGGAAACTTCGTCGGCGCTTGTCCAGTCGGACGGATTATTGTTCATCTCTGAAAATAGAAGCGTAGACAATAACGTTTTTGTATCTTTTAGGATTAGAGTGTTCGGTCGCTGTTTGAGTGACAATGCGTAGGTCCAGCGGAGTTGGGATTTGAATGTCAGTGATTTGATTTGTGATTTGAATGCAAAGAATGCTACTTGGAACCACTTTAGAAAGAGCAGCAAATACCGTAGATGTATGAGTGTTCGTATTGCGCATAATATTGAAGTTTATCAAATATTGTGGATTGCCTTAGAATGGGAATGAATTATGATGATATAATGATTGATAGAAAAAAGCGCTGGAAACGGTACCTTGTAAAACCACTATAAATGTTACTTAAAAATATTAAATTTTACATTTTTACACTTTCCGAGATTAATATATTCGATTTCTTGGAAAGACTCGCTTGATACCGGTATTTTGAAAGATAAATGCAAAAATTAAAAATAATACTCAGAAGATTGTTATTGATAATTAGTCTATCAGTCCACCAGCCACCAGAATTGCAAAATCCTAAGGCAAAAATGAATGATAATACTGGAAGGTTTTACATTGATTCTTAACACATTTTCCTTAGTTGTTAGCAAATATCTATTAGCAAGTTTAAATTTTTAGCTCAATTTTTCGAAAGAAATAGTCAACTGAACTTATGCATTCATATACGCATGTTCAACAAAGTTCTTCTCTAGCCAAAAATTCCTAGTACTTAATAAAAGGAAAAATTCCACGAAAGACGTCGTGTTTCAGGCCATGATCTGTCGAGTATTTATTTCCAAAGTCAAAATTTGCGGTTAATGTTGAAAATGAGATCTACATTAAAGATCAGTTTAAAACCCAATAAAATGGTGACAAACTCGGAAAGCCATATTCACTTTTAATGCTCTATACACTAAAAAATATTTTCCACCCTTAAGCAAAGGTAAGTCTCCACACAAGAAATGTTTTACCCATTTGGAACAGAGATGTACGGCCAGTTCCAAATGTTTTTTGCTGATGGTTTAGCTTCTTTAGCTCTCGAAAATTATGCAAAAATGAACATCAACTTATCAATAATTAAACTGTTTAAAGGCGTTATCATAAATTTTTTTCAGGCGCAGTGAAGACGTATAACCAAAAAAAAACGTGAAAAACGTCTATTGATAAGATGCAGACACTTGCAAAAATGAAACTGAAATTGGCTAACAGAGAGACCGACTGGGAAGTCTCCGACAGGGTCGTTGGGAGAAACATTCCCAAGAGCGTTGTCATTAATGATGATATTCGTGACAAAATGGCGATCTCATGTACTTTGCGCCAAGAAACCACGCAGAAGAACTCGCCACTCGAATTAAAAAATAAAAAGGAAAAGATGCGTCTTCAGACAACTGGGTGATCGTGCAAAAATTTGTTGGACGCTTCCACTATTAACAAAAATGCGATAATTTTAATAATTTTACTATATTGTTTTTTGCAATAGTTCACCGTGCTTGTAGATGAAGTCGACTATTTTTAGGGAGTACCCAATGAACAAAAGTGGACGAGTCAATGAATCGACAAAAATTTGTCTGTTGTTTTAAATGGTATCATGAGTAGCGTACATAGTCCACGCATGGAACTGTCCCGATTCGATCAAATTGAGAGATCAAATTTTTACAATTATCGGACGACCATGCCCATCTTATCAAAGAGCTCTCTTAATTGGAAAGGACGAGAAACGATTTTTAACAAAGTGACGTCCCCCTTTGAAAGTCTAGTGGTTTCTGATTTGGCGCGTAACCAGAGGACAAGCAATGCCATTAAAGCAATAACAAATAAGATTATAAGTTCATGGATGGCTGAACGATATGAATGTACTTGGTGTCTGTCTGCATATGAATTCCTCACAAGAAAGTCCCTGAAAAATTTTTAGTAGCAAGTTAGATTTAAAAAATCTTCTCTTTAACAGGTCAAGTCAATGTTTTAGAGAAGATGGATCTTGGAGGCTTCACCTAAACGAAGGTCTTTAATTTCATTTTACATTCAGAGCACATCCATTGGAAGTAGTTGAAATGTAGGCACATAGTTCCAGCAAAGGACAGTGATCAACAAAAATTACAAAATAATGATGGAAAATAATGAAAATGAAAGTCGACCCTCGACGATGAAGTGAAACTTGGTTTTGTTCGCATGAGTGTTGTATTCTTATGCCTCCGAGACGTGCAAAAATTTAAGCATTCTAGAACACAATTTGTGTCGAAGCTACCAACAAAAATATTTTCAAATACCCATACTGTGAAAAGCTGGAAAACCCCCATTCACTTTAGCAGATTTGTCAAGCAAGACAAGAAGTCCGTACCAATATATCACCGAGCAACCTGGACCCTTCCCGGCTCATGAACACACCGATCGTTAATGTGACTAATCCCGGCAGCCACGTAATCATGGAGGAAACGCGATATTAAACCAACATTCCTGCGGACGCCCAAAAAATTCCAACACGCCTCATCTGCCGCCGGAACAGATGCAAATCCTTCAAATAATAAGTCGGCGTGGATTTATGACCGCCAATCAAGCAGCCAGTCACACGCACAGCCTGCCGTCGAACATCCGAAAAACGGAGTCGTTCCACAGGTGGCGAGCCGCAACGGCAGACTTCACCATTAAGTTTTATGTGCTGGGCTCATCCCACGGAACCCATAATAACAATCGAGGACGACCAGGCTCATTCCGCTCGTTGTTTTGGGCATAAATCACGCCGGTGAATGGGGTTAGGAAAACAGAACGGTTTGAGACCGCCGTCACAAGGAGGGATAAGCCCGAAGGTGTCCGTTTACCGAGGACCCGGATCGCGTTTCAATTAGCGCGACAGGCAATTGTTTGATGCCACGTTTTCCGGAAGTAGGAACTGGATTTGTGAACCTGTTTGAGCGCGTGACACGTAAACGGGCCACGTAAATGGTATAATGCAGAATCAAAAATTTGGAATTTTAAATGTATTGGAAAAATATATCTATAAAGATTGGGAGATTCTGCGTTGGAGAAAAACATTAAAAAATTGATTGCAAAAATGCACGAAACACGCCTCAGCAGATATTTAAACCACTTTGCCGAAATGAAAGAATGAAATGATGAAAGAACGTTTTTGTTGCAGTTGCAATCCCATAAAAATGTCGCATAATTTTTGAAATCATTCCATGCTGTGTTTCAATGTGTCACAATGTTCTATTGCAAGAAGGAACCTGAAGTGCAAAAATGCACGAAAGCATAGCGATATTCCATCAGAACATGGATCATTTGGACGTTTTCGGATACCCATGGGGCACACCCATTGCTCATCTTGATAACTGTAGAATTATTGTCCTTATCATACATGACAGGAGTTAAGGAGCGACGTTGTATCAAATGTTTAAAAAATCCGAGCGGTTAAAAGTGGCAATAAAAACAGAACAAAAATGACCATTTTATTTTAAATTCTAGACATTGTGGATAAAATTCTCAAATAAAATTCTGGTAATCAACTCGCAAAAATTTCTTCGAGATAAAGAAGAAACCAACAATTATCTACATACTTTCGATCGGCACTGTAAGCATCTTTGAGTTACTTTCACCATTTGCAAGATATGAAATGTCGAAGGTTTGCAAAAGCCGCAAAAATATTTGACAGTCCAGTAGTATCAGATATACACCTTGTTATCCGAAAAGAAGCAAACATATCTCCATCAAAATTAAAAGTTTGTGTACTGCGCCGGGATACAAAAATATTACGGTTCCGCTGGAATTCAGCAGTCGTCCACTTACCGGCAACAATATAATTATTTGCAGAGAACATATTATTTCCTTAAGTTTATTGATTAGAATATGAAGATATAAAGAAAAATATGAAGAAGTTCGAACTTCCGCGACGGCTTCAAATTCCAATCTGAATCTAATACGCGTAAAGTAAAGTATTCGAGCAGCAACAGGGCAGAAAGACACCTTTAAATACTGAAAAATTCTTACTAGTCAACAAAGTGCCCAAAGGTCGATTAGATGATCCAACAGCCCCCACTTTGATCCTTTCATCCCTAGCTACTTTGGCAATTTCAATTTATATCTGACGACGGACACTGTTAGATGTTCCAAAAATACGCACTCTGGCAAAACAACGAAGTTTCTCTCCAAAGCTC
>JADLIF010001428.1:0-26451 GCA_016648015.1 Steinernema khuongi | reverse complement strand
AGCCCCCGGAGCCCCTGGACCCGCCGGTCCCGACGGAACCCCCGGAGCCCCCGGCCAGAACGGCGCCCCTGGACCCCAGGGACCTGCTGGAGATGCCGGAGTCAACGGCGCCCCTGGCCAGAACGGCCCCAACGGAGAGAACGGACCCGACGGAGTCCAGGGACCTGCTGGAGGCTGCGACCACTGCCCTCCCCCTCGCACCGCTCCCGGATACTAAGCGGTCTCTCCTCTCTTCTTCCCTTCTTCCTCTCCTCCTCTTACTTCAGAAGGAGAAGTAAGACTGACTGACGCACCAAGAGTGTAAAATAAAGAGATTTATCAAATTGCGGACACTTAGATACAAACAATCCGAGGGAATGCGGTCACGGATAGAAATACTCTGATTACGGCGTGTGATAGCGGTTAGCGGTGGGTTACGTAGCTGCCCGGGTCGGCGTCTCTGCTTCTACTCCTTGGCCGGGGCCGGGGAGGCCTGTCCGGCCTCGGGCTTCTTGTCGCCCTTGTTCATCGCCAGGGTCTGGCAGATTTCGTCCCAGTCAGGCCAGTACTGGTCCTTTATGCGGTTGATGAGCGCGACCAGATTCGGCATCTCCTCGTCCATGAACTTCTTCAGGTGATCTCTGGGAAGCGGGGCGAAGTAGAGCTGCGCGACATGTCCAAAGAAGACGGCGTCGAACTGCAATACTCAAGTCATTCATAGGTCTACCTCTACCGTAATCCTACCGTGCTGATACGCGCTCCGAAGAAGTATTCGTTGTCAGCGAGCACCGTAGAAAGGGCCTTCAAGTCCTTCTTGCAGATTTCTTCGACCTCGTCGACCGAATGGCGTCCGATTCCTTGCTCGAAGCATCGACGAGCGATCTACAGTAATCCAGAATATTTGAGTCAACTCTTAATAAATGTGGTGGAAAACGATAGGCATTCCGTTCGGGTTACAAGTTACAGGTTTCGGGTTACAGGCAATATGAAAATTTGGTACGAAATTTCGGCGTCATAAGGATCCTGATGCACAGGTTTTACTACTTTCTTTGTGTGTGGTATTAGGAAGTACCTCGAGATACTGTAATCATGGTACTGTAATCACGTGCTCATATCACCTCTACTCATACTACTCGTCCTACGTTATCCACGGGGTTTAACATGTCTCGGGGGCTTTCACCATCCTATAGGATGATCTTCATCTACAACTGTCCCCGATCCTCAAACATGCCCAGCTAAACACATTACCTTCTTCCGATACTGGTTGCTGAAGAATTTCTGGAAAGCGATCTTCTTGATGCCACTAAAGTGGGCCAAGAAGCCCTTCTCCGAGGCGAGCCACGAGTTGTCGCGGCCACGGAAGTAGGCGACGCACCAGAAGACGGACTGCTCGACGAGCGCGGTCAAGGCACGGGCGTGGGCCTTGTCCAGGTCGGTGAGGTGCCGGTCGATGACGAGGTCGCCCTTCTCCAGAAGCTCATCGATGATGTGTCCGCTGTCGGCGATCTGGCGCCCGTTGAGCTCGATGAACGGAATCTGCTTCTTCGAGGAGAACTTGGTGAACTCGTTGCTCACGTTCTGAAACGCAATTATGCGCATTCCGAAAAGAAGTGGGGCGCCGGATTGGCTCCTAATTGTGATGGCCACCTGCCGAATCCCATAAAGTGGCTCCGGCGACCGACTTTTCCAGCTCGCTCATAATCGAAGGAAAAAATGTCCTTTCGGCGGACGACCTTCGCAGGGGAAAAAGAGGTCGCCGACAGCCAGTTCGCAACAATTTGGAGGAAGCTGACGGTTCCGGTTTTGTTTCTACTTGACGCAGAGTACGGATGGATCTTGCAGAGAGTCAATTATAGGCGCAAAAAGGGCACTTCTCTGCAAGGATTCCGGACATTCAGTGCGTGAAGAATTTTCAAGAAGGGCTACGCTATCGAAAGGCAGTCAGGGGACTCTTTTCGCTAGGATTTTTGCTAGAGCATGCTTCACCTTAGATCATATTGACCCTTTGGAGTACGCTTGGTGTCCACTTGAAACCGAAAGAGAGTCCGGGAACCCGTTTCATGAGCGTTACAACAAGGAATGTGTCGGCCAGAATCTGTCACTTCGTATTACATTGCAACTGTGAAGGCGAAAGTGAACCAATTATCGCATCTATTCAAACTTCATGCATAATTTTATTTCATGAACCTGTTGTGAACCCACATTGGTGCCCTCATTGTGTTGAGTGAGCCTTCTTGCAGCCAATGAAAGGCACTTTTCTCGAATTCCGCTTGTTTTCATTGAATTTCGAGAATTAATCTTGAGTTCTCATGTCTGTGAGCGGATTAAAAACTTCATAGGAATTTGGGTCCAAGGTTCAAGTGTTCGGGCCATGGACGTCGCGTCTCCAAGGACTATTATTAAAACTTATGATTTCCACTGAACTCGAGAACGATAGATTCCTTGATCTGACAGAAGACATTTTCAAGCTTGATGTCGATCTAAACCCAAACTAATGACCGGGAGCAGATCTCCCGAGTGTTACACCGAGAAATGTGTCGAGCGGAATCCGTCACTTTTTTCCGAAAAGGCAACTTCGAAGGTGTGAATTATCACGTCTTCACATAAGCGAATTTTGAGTCCGGACTTAACGGAGACGGGTTATTTTCCATGAACCCGTGATAAGCCCTTTTTAATGGCTTTGATCTGCATTTTGTGCCTCCAAAGTACAAAACGGACACTCTGGGGTAAGAGGCTTAAAACAATAAGCGGCTGATAACATTAATGGAGGATTGCCGGTACCCACGCCAAAGGGTATTCTAGTTCTCATCTAGTATACATAGAAACACTATAATAATATAAAAGAACAAAATAAAAACATGAAAACAACAAAACAAGATGTTCAATAACCATGACGGTCCTTAGGATTGCTACCCTCAATGCTACCCATATGCCTCCCCAGGAACTTAATGTTTTAAAGCGATCCTGACCTGACCCCTCAGTGGTTCCTCGTTGAGCGGACGCAAATAAATCCCTCCGTGTCAAATCACCCGATTGTTTATGTGCGTTGTAACGATGCACAGGAAGCCCCTGATCCCTGGCGTGCGGCGTTCCGACCCGATCTTCGAGCGCCTAAACACTGACTCACCACGTGCTTCATTTCGGTGATGCGGAGCCACGTCTCCAGTTTGAGGGCGAACGGCGAGGGGCTGGGGATGCATCCAGCGCGTGGGAACTGCACCAAGTAGACGCAATCCTTTTCCCAGTCGCGTTTCAGCAGCGGAGGAGCCGGCATGTTTGGAGGAGTTCTGGAAAGGACGACGTCTTCTTTCGAAGCAATGGAACCGGTCGCCTGATTGGCACTTTCTAGACGCGCTAGATACCGTAGTTTGTGCTCCATGTTACGAGTAATGCAACAAACAACCCTCCCCGAGTAAGAAGTAAAAACATACGAATGAAAAGGGTGGAAGGAGTAAGAGCATACATGGAACTGACTCGATACTACAGGGTAATTGGCGTTTTAGAACAGCTCACCACCTTCAATAAGAAGTAGTTGCTATGATCTCCTCGGTTCTGAGGGTCATCTTGATGGCTTCTCTAATTGCCCATCTCAAATTGTGGCAAAGCAAATAAGCACTTTTCCTTCCTAATTTTAGGTCACCCTCTGTTTTGTGAAAATAATACGGTCTTTGTTCATCTATTGGCACTAAGAATACTCTTAGTGCCAAAGAAAAAATAAGAATAATGATGCTCTCCATAAACAGTATATTTCAAGGATCGACCCGGTTCAATATTGCCGGGAAATGCTTTTCACAAGGCCCTGTAAATCGCCCAAAAACTTTATAACCCTTATTCCTAATGTGGTTCAAAATTTTCAAATTTGGTTCAAAATGGCAGTTCTTTTGGTCGACCTGCACAAGGACGTAGAAGCGACGACGTGCGATAGATAAGCAATCGCCCCCAACTATCACTCCCCCCCACCCTCACTTCCGGTAGTTCCATTACACGATCTGACGGATAATAGGCCGAAAATCCCAAAATCAACAGAATCGATTACCGTCGGGCTGCACAACGCACCGTCACAAGCCGCGCGCGATAAACACAACGCCGACATCATAATCACCGATGGAATCCCGCCCGCGAGGGTCAGTTCGCCCGCAGGGGCGCTCTCGCTCGGCAAACAGCGGCGGTGGACCCGTGACCCGGGGGCTGGCTGGGCGGGAAAGGGGCGCCTGTCGCGGCGGCGAGAGAACCGGCGGAAGACGATTAATTCTGTGAACGCAAGGGGCGCTCGGCGAGGGAGGAGGCAAGCAATTTTCCCGCGGCAACGGGTTTGCTGGAAACTGAGCCAATATTTCGCGAGAGCCCGTTGATCGACAGTTCGCCGCACTCCGGTAAACGAGGCGAACGGAAAACAAAGAAGGTTGGGACGCGCGAGAGGGGGAACGCGGAATGTAGAAAACAACGTGTGTTTGTGCTGCTTTGTGCCGAGCTCGACTATAGAGGCGTTGCGGTGTTTTTCTTACCCATTACCCATTGAAGGCTTGGGTGAATTGAAGGATGAGGGGGTTTTATTCTGCACGCCCATCAGTGGGTGATTTCTGTGTAAGTATTTAGAAGACTAGAGGGAGTTTAGGGTTTAGAAAACGTTTAAGCTTGCAGAGAAGCTCCTCTCAGGAACCACCACTCCAGGGCCAAAAATACGTTGAGGCGGACGAATAAAACAATCAAATGATTCGAAAGGCGCATCCGATGGGGGAAAGGAGAGGAGCCTCATCTGTGAGTCATGGCTCTTGACGAATTGGAAATCAAAAACTTCAATAGCCCTTAGCACCAAGGCCGTCTTCGAAGGAAGACGATTGTAGAATTGTACAATCGTCAAAACAGATTGTGTTTGTAAACAAGCGTCCCAGAGAATACAAATCGGTCTTCGAAGCCTTTGAACAGGGAGCTCGGGTCACTGCGTGAGTACACACGGGGAGTTCGGGTGCAAAGATCAATCCAAGGCATCCGTGGTTACGGTAGCTACCCGTATGACATCGTAACAAAGACCAGCTCTCCGTTAAATGATGCTATGGGGACATACCGTACTCTATGATCACCTGGCTATTATCCAAAGGCGATTCCGGAGGTGCCTCTATTCCATTTCTGGGTTAGGCTCTAACCTATCATGTTAGGAGAAGACATGTCCCTCAAGTATTTGCGTCAAGTTCTTTAGTCACCAAAAGTGTTTGTTCGATAGTTTATTCACAACACACAATCATGTACTTTAAGCAACATGAAATAATGGTCTTAATCCTTCTTAGGCTCAGCCTTGAGGATCTTCTGAATCAAAGGCTTCTTTTCTTCGTCAGACAGGAAAGAAGCATGGGCAGCATTAAGCTGCTGAAAAGGACATGTGTTAGTCGTGAAATTGAAGATGTAAAACCTACGCATTTCCAAATCTGGTGGGTCGTCAACCCAATGTGCTTCTGTGCCAACAGGAGCTCGGAGAACAGGCAGTTATCGAAGCATGTGGGGTCGTCGGTGCTCAGACTGAAGTTGACTCCGTCCTTCACCCATTGTTTGATGGGGTGGTTCGGCCAATCCAGCTTGACGGAGCCCGTCATGACGGACGAAAAGGGACATCCTTCAAGATGAGTCTGGTCCTCGACTGCGTGCTTCTTGTATGCGGTATTATCCAAGATCAGACGATAACCATGTCCGATACGTTCGGCCCTCATCCTATCGATGGCCTACAACGTGACAAGTAGATGCCACTACTTATATGGGAAAGACTTACAATGCACACTTCTTTTGCCGTACCGCTTTCTCCAGCATGCACAGTACGATGAATCCCACGTTTTTCAGCTTCTTGGAAAACGTGCACGACGCTTTCCTCGTATTGCTCATCAGCGCCGTGAGCACAGCCAGCAACATCAATGCCGACGACGCCATGGTCCTTCATCGAGCTAGCTAAAACAGTACACTAGAATACACCCAAGACAGTAAGATCCCAACATACCCAGTTCAAGGATCTCGTTGTTCCAATCTTCAAATCCTCGAATGCAGCAAAGGATGGAGCGCGCCTTTACTCCAAACTTCTCCTGTCCACGATCAAGTCCTCGCTTCACGGCTTCAATAACGCCACGAGGGCATAACTTCTCCTCTGCACCATTTCCATTTGATACATGGTGGGGTACGGTATTGCACAAGAAGTGTGGCGAATAGCGAGCCTCGAAGTAAATGACGCCATTGTTGTGTTGATCTTCACACAGTTCGTAAGCGATCCTTTCAATGGCTTCCTTATCGCCACTAAGAAGAACACAGCTCATTAAGATCGCTGACATTTGCCAAGAACTCACGTAACAACGGGCAAGAAGAGGTTAAAGGCTTCCAGCATCTTTCCAAGGCTAGCCGGTTCGTCCGTTACAACAAGCTTTTTGAGGTCCTCAACGGTTTGGGCGCCCCTTAGATCGATCTTTTTTCGTCTAAAGTTCATCACTTGCACATGTATAAGCGAAGAGGAACTTACTTAGCCAGCTCAAGGATTGTTTTATATCGAATGGCGCCATCGAGATGGAGATGCAGTTCAACCTAAGATGGATTTAGAGGTGAAGGAACACAAACCACAGACCTTTGGGAAATCAAGCTCTGTGTGTGTTGCCGGGGCCACGACCATTTCAGCTGTAAACAAAAGATACAGAGACGTAAAAAATTAACATGGGGTGAGCGCGTTTGTGTCACCAAAGAACGTGCGGCAGGTAATGGACAGGAAGTTTACGACAGCTCGATGATAAGAGGCATTTAGGATCACTATGCATCAGCAAATGAAGGAAGCTTTAAGGAATTTGGCGTCTGCCACTAATCGCGGTGATAAGGAGTGGAGATGGAAGGAGACAATTGGCCACTCGCAGCACTTTTACAAGCCGAAGGAAGCAGATGAGAGAGCACGTGCTAGCAAATGACGACAACCCAAGACCGATCGTCACCCTAGAGTGCTAAAAGTGAAGTGCTAATCCGCGAATAGCCTAGACTAGACATGAGGAAGTCTAGACCTGCGAAGTAACACTGCACGATAGTTCACTGATGCGTGGAAGTCAAACATCGGGGACGGAAGTTGGGAATGCCGAAGGGTAAGGCAAGTCCGTGTAGAGATGACCGTAAAGAGCAGATGCTCAAAACAAGTTATGTCAATAGAAAGCGCAAAATCCGCAAGTTCTCATAGTGTAACACCAATGCACTACAAACAACTCGCCATTATCTCACAATCCATGGACAGGATAAACAGGACTTTATTGGAAACTTTGTCTTAAAATACGGTCAAACTATCACAGTACTTCGTTAGCGATCCTCGCATGGACCAAATCCGAAAATCTCCTTGTCTTCAGGAATCTCTGGAACGGGTCTCTCTCGATCAGGCTTCCTATCTGTCGTCTCGCGGCTTCTATGGTCTCCTTTGTCAGGGAAAAGGCCAGCAGCTTCCGGATATCGCTGTCTAGGTTCACCTGAACAAAAAGACTTATCCAGAACACGGAGAAGGCTCTCACCTCTCTGGGAGCATTCACCTTGACGAACTGCTCGTAGAGCGCTTTCGCTGCGTCCTCGTTCCATTCCTCCTCCAGTTGGCGGCAGCGCGCCCAGAAGTCCAGGTTCTCTTCGCTTTTCTCTTCTTTCATATGGCTCCGCAGTAGCTCAAATCCATCTGTAGAAGGATAACGTTCATAGATTGAGTTCTTTACCACAGATCACCTTACCTTTATCATTGACGACGACCTCAAAGCACTTCCACCGGGACAGCTTATTTTCGAACATCTGCGCACCACGACGCGCCTTTGGCTGATGTTCACCGTAGTCCAGCTTATCTGGGATAAGGAAGTATTGCATATTGCTGGGTCGGTCAAGGGGAGGATCCTAGAAACGAAGTGGTTACTAAGTAGAGGGTGGAGGATCAACGACTACCTTCAGCTTCTTCGGGGTGCAGAACGCGGTTATCTGCGTCTTCACTGATGACAGGAACTCGCCACAGCCACGAGACTTAGATTGCTGAAGCGATAAATAGAAATACAATCCATCGCGGTGAAATATTTACCACTAAAAAGGTTTTGGCGTCGTTCAAGTAGTGCATCAGGCGAGCAGGCGAGGCAGGAAACGCGGGGCACGGAGTGCCACGCGATGCGGAGCTGCTAAAAGGGCAGAAGTATTCGCATAGCCAACAGGAAATAAAGACTTACACACAGTTGAGATTGAATTTCTCAACGTACTTCATGTGTTGAAGGCTGTTATGATGAAGTAGGTTCCTATCAATTCCGAAGACGAAGCATTCCCGACCGCCGTCGCTTTTCGTCATTATCAAGCCCATACACATCGGAGTTTCGGGACTGGACAGGCAGACTCTGATGAACTCGTTGGGGAGCATCATGCAAACTTTGTTGGAAGAGTTGCGGATCCTCGTCTGTAAACAAATGTTTTAAAAACTCCATAAAAGGCAAAGGGGCTGCTCGACGGACAATGCAAAGCAGTTTTTTGACAGATCTTGCTCAATAAGCAACTTTAACCAGCTTTGTGAGCCCGAGGTATCTTTCAATCGACTTTGTTCCAGAAATCTGCAGGAAAATAACAACAAAATGGTTGAAAATATGACAGCAAATCAGTAAATCTTCAAAACCTACGTATGTTTGGTGCACCTGCACGAAGACGGTCCTCGCGGGTGAGTCGACATCATGAAGATGCCGTATAGCCTACAACAAATGGAAATATAAGAATTATCAACGCTTGTTCATCGGCTCACCTTGTCCAGGATCTCAGTATGCACAGACTGGTAGCTGATATTGACGCATCCTAGATACAGGGCGACACATTGGTACAGGAGGGGATCGTTCTCCCCTAGAGGCAGATCTTCTTCTGCTCCATTCCAGACGTACTCGGACTCCGTCCGCTGGTCTCCTTCCGAGGACCTTACCGACCTCATCTGAAAAAGGCGCGCAAATAATAATGTAGTCAGGTTTCCGCCCCATTCGGGTGAGTATTCTGTGAAGAGAGACGACCTTTCAGAGATTCATCTCCCTCGGAGCGCGGAAGGTCCTACTGACAGTGAGACCTTACTGAAGATTGTCTCTTCAATGTTTTCGCAGTGGAAGTAGTGATGGACTTCTTCTAACAGGCTTAAACAAAGTATCTCCTCCTCCAAATCCAAATCAGTGTTGATGAAGTTGGAGAAGCAGGAGGGGTCTCATCAGGCACGCCTGATCATCATTTGCAACTACGGTAGCATTTACCGCGACCAACGCTGTGTGACGAGGGAACCAGCGTACGGTAACCCCCGGAAGTGCTTCCAAAACAACCCTTCATTCGTTGCCTTTTCTTCGTTCTCCAGCCTCGATAGAAGCCACTTGATAATCCGTCTTCTTCTCCCACTCGATGAGTAAGCGATGCAAAGGCTTTTTCTCTGTTTCTTCCTCCAGTGGATTTGGGTTGTTTTGGTGCATTGCATGTGGAGCACAATTACCGCTGCAACTCTGATGAACCTCTATCTCGTGTTTTGTATCACAACGGCCGAAACTTTATGTAACGACAGCGCGTCGGGATTTCCGCTATTTGTCGTACGCTCCGCTACATTTCGTTTTTTGATGAGGTTATGCTTACCAATATCAGAACTTCTTCAGAACGATGTCTCCCCCAAATATTGAAGAACAGAGTGCACCCGAATTCGTACTAATACAGTATCCCGGCATCGTTAAAAACGCCGACAAGGCGCTGGAGACGCTGGGCGGACTTGCTCAAATCAGCCAGGTGAGTTCTGATTATGGTTGTGGTATTGTTTGTTATGGAGAAGAAGAAAGGTCCAAATAACCCAAAAGCATAGCCAATCTCGGATCGATAGCTTTATCGGTTATAAGACAGGGGTTTCAGTGTTAAAAGCATAGTTTAGGGAACGATCTTGTTTGTGTATGGGAAACTTGAAGACCTTTAGCAGCTCTCACCCAAATACCTTCTATCATTCGTCTTCTTGCTTGCAGGCTCACAATGCCGGGAGAAACTTCGAGTTGCGCTACCGACCCGCGAATCCCTACCACTACGGGATCACATCTGAGCGCATCAACGAGAACAAGTTCACCTCCGGCGCCCTCCATCTCGTGGTGAAGGTACGAAGACATAAGAAGAACAAGGAGCTGTGCAAGGCGGAGATCCTCGGCCTCGCCTCGACCATCTACCGCTTCAAGTCGATCTGCGACTTCCAGTATCTCCCCGTATGCAGGACGGATCCAACATCCGACGTCTACGACGATCTAGTGCCTCGAATGGTGCCGTACAGCATCCCATCGGCGCTGTCCTGGTGGGAGAGCGCAGAAGGTGGCTTCCAGACGCCTCTCTTCTTGCCGCCCTACTTGTACAGTCGTTACAACACCCCTTCATCGAAGATCCTCTGTCGCGAAACTGATTTTTCGGAGGAGAAGCAGGCGAAACGCAGCGGTGGTCATGGGATCAGTGAGTTTACATTACATTTTGAAGATCGGTCGTTTGTCAGCTTGCTATAAGTACCTATCGACTTCGCTTGTAAGTTTTACTAAACCTGAAATTTTGCAGATCTACGAATGGAGCGTAAGTCTCTCGCCATCACCGTCAGGATCGACGAAGACTTCCCGACCGCGGCGAGCTCAGAAGCGGTAACGGACGCTGACTTCCGCTGCAAGAACGAAGAACCCCATAGAGTCATCAAGATGATGTTCGACGAGAGGCCGATGTGGACGAAAGTGGCGATCTTGTGCCGGACGGGGCTGGATGAGCCTCAGTTAAAGTGAGCTTCCTCTGGATAAAGACAGAAGTTCACGGACAATTTCAGGTATCTTCTCCAAAAGTACGCCTTCTACATCCAAAACGGAGCATGGGGCCGATTGTGGTGCAAATTCGGCTACGATCCCCGAACGACGATCGAGTCCGCTCCCTACCAAACCGTCATGGTTTCCTTCCGGCAACATGGGAAGATTCCCGAGAAAGTGCGCCTGAAGGTCGCCGGCGATCGAACATTAGCAGGGACCAGCAACGAAAGCAATGACGTCTTCGGACATATCCCGAACATCCTGGAACAGCCGAAGCTGGGGCCCGACGATCACTTGTATATCCCTGGAACTCTGCCCAAACTCCGTCAGATGTGGTACTCTCTCTGTGATGTCAACCTTCCCGTCGCTGAAGAAGCTCTGAAGAGGTCGTCGTTTGCTCGGGGTGACAGAGCTGACCACACGAGTGGATGGTTCTCGGCGGTTAGAAGCGTCTTCTTGAATTGTTTTCAATGTGAGTGTTTAGGAATTCCTGGATGGCGTGAGGCGAGCGATCAAGGAGGACGTGAAAAAGACGAGTGCGCAACTGGACGCCGACACGGAAATAGAAGTCTCTCACGATTGGGATTCCGACGAGTTTTAGCAAATATCTTTTCACTTTACTGTTAATCTGGATCTCGAATATTTCAGTGATTAAAAGCGGCACAGCTTATTTCTTAGAGTAGTCGCAACGGACGAGCTCTAGGTGGAAGACGAGCCCTTCAGGACAGTCCATCTGGACCCACTTCCCGTGAGCACATTGGAAGAATTTGGAGCAGTCGCTGGGGTGGTTACGGTAGCCATCACTTCGCATCGATTGTTTGCAAGGCCCTTCGGGGGCTTGGAGGCTTTCCGAATCGTTCGTAGGAAGAGTCTTTGGCTTCTGCTCGCAAGCGCCGCGGATCTCGTTGAAATGTTCGCCTGGAAGAAGACGTGCCTTTAGGATAAGACATCGAGAAGAGGGTTTCCCGCTTCGATTAACATTCAATGCGAAACCTACCTGGAAGACACTGCACAACGACATTCTCGTGCGCCTCTATCTCGTATTTATCGGCCAGGTTCGGTATCGGGAAGGGGCGGAACTGGACTGGCAGAGTCGGTAGGCATACGGTAGATTCTTCACATTGGCAGCTCTGAAAAGTGTGGACGTCGCTTGACCTGGGGTTACGGTAGGCTTACGGTGGTATTGAAGCTGGTGCCTTTAGAGCATCTTCGTTCGCTGAACATCCACACCCTTCTTTCCACGTAACGGGAACAGTCGCTTGGGTGGGCGCTCCTGGAGACTTTGTAGCCAGGGATGAAGCACGTCGGAAAGGCGTCGATAGGAGTTTCTCGGATGGATGTACACGGCGAAGCAGTGGCGACACGATGGCGCACGATGCGACTTCCGTGGCACTGCAGTTCGTAGCCACACTGGCGCATCTGATAGGTCTGCCCCTCGATGCATCTGAAGGGGAGAGAAATGAGTCTCCTTGGAGGATCTTAAACTTGTAGACGTTCAACTCCGACGCACCTTTCTGGAGGGAGGAAGTACGACGAGGCACCGGAAAGGCAGAGGACAAAGACGGCCAATGGTAACATGTTCCGAGTGTGATTTATGTCCGACAAGTGCCGTTTTATACACGCTATGACTCATAGGCTGTCAGCTGAGGACAACAAGTGCCGTCTGTGGGACAGCTGCTCGAGCCAAGTGTCTCTGAGTGATTGATGCACTATTGCCGAGAGTGAAAAAAGATTCCGAGAAGTAAACTCCTGCTGGAGCATCATGAACCTTCTTTTCAAACTGAAGCTGTAAATTGTTACCATTTTACTGTTTTTATTAGATTATTTCGCGTTAGAACAAGTACATGGCGGACCTGGGCATAGCGCTAACAGATTGGGAGAAAAGAAGCGAGGAAGAGAGCAAGACGAAGTAAGAAGGAGCTTGAAGAATCTGGGATATGCAAACAAGCGAAATCCAGAAAAATACGTCCTTAGCTCTTGACGTTCACCACTCGTCGCTAACGCAGTGGCGACTTTGCTCGCAGAAGTGTTCTCCTTCGGGGCATCGGATCTGGTGCGGCTTCTCCAGGTCGAGATGGATACGGTAGTGACGGTCGCCTGCTTTTCCCATCAGCTGAGCACCAGAGCAAGTCTCGCAATCAAAGCCTTCTTCGCATTGGCATGACTAAACGAAAGTATCTAGGCATGTCAGGTTGGGTTTAAGGCCTGCTTTGAAAATTGCTGCCTCAAAAGATTCAGCCATCAGAGAGTTTCAAAATTCAATTTTGATAAGGCTTTTGTATCCTTTATAAGCCCGAGAGCTCACCATTGGGTTGAATTGACGTTGTGCAGGACACCTCTTCTCCAGAAGAACATCCTGTCCATGGTGTCCGGACTCCAAGTACTTCGCACAGTTGAAGGGTTGCGGAAACCGGACACGACCTCCATGAGTGCACCTGCTGATTCCACAGGCGCTTTCCACGTTCTGTCCTCGTCCGCGCGAGGCGCCAATCGAAGGACGATCTTCTTGTCCCACTTCTACAGGGACTGGTGGAGGACCCTGACGCACGTCAACCGGTGGACCCTCGTTGTCCTACACGGAATATAGGTACTTGAGAGGTGACTTACCGTTTGGATTCCCGGTGGGCCACAGAGCACCGAAGCAAGGCTGACGATCAGGAGGAAGACCAACTTCTTCATCGGGGACCCAAATGACGATCTGCTAGAGGGGATAAGGGTGGTGGCGGATTAAAATCCGGCAACTGCCTCTGTTTACGGCTGGTAGGTGTTTTTATTTTGTCCTCCACCGGATCAAGGTCCGCCGATTGGGCCGAAATGTCGAAAACAACGATTTATAAAAACGGATCAATTTTCAAAGGAGCACAGAGAGTTTCCTATCCCTTCTTGTGAGCCATGTATCCCCACGTGTTCCAGCCCCGTTTCTCCTGAAGAAGCTGAGCCTCGTCACCGGGAGACGGCGGCTTCGCGGTGAACTCGAGGCAGATGCGGAGTTTCTCGAAGGAGCGCGTGAAGAGGAAGACAGAGGCTGGGTTTGAAGTCCACGAGAGGAGTGGGGCCACCAGGATGTGCATCCGTTGCTTGTGGGGCCTGAAAGAGATAAATGAAGCGAAATGTGAAGTGGAAAATAAATTACAGTCCCGTATTGAGATACTGGGCACCTTGAGATACTGGAATAAGCTGCGACTTTTTGGGTTAGCGAAACAAAGGAATTACCTACAGTTTTGTCCTTTTCACGTCTCCGAAGTCCTGGCGATAACAGTTAGTCGGTCGGCGGAATACCGTAATCTGCTGGGTGTTGTTGGTCTTCACGAAGGGGAGAGCACGAAGACGCACGCCCTCAATGACTCCGATCTTCTGGAAAAGGACTCTGTAGTATAAGTGGCATCGACAGAATTGAATGAAACTTACTTGCGAGACGAAGTAGGAGTAGTTGTCGCTTGTGAGGATCTTGAAGGCAACGGGGTGCTCCGAGTGGTTGACGATGGAGAACGAATGTTCTGGCGCGGGCTTATCCTCCACGCAGCCGAAGACGAGTCGATTCTTGGTGATGGAGACGCGCATCGGGAGCTCCACGAGCTCAACGTCGGCGTTGGCGTCGCTCCACACCCAACGGTCGTTGCTCATCACAGGTTCCATGGTCCGGTTTCCTCTCATGTCGACCGTTCTCCAACGGAACCGAACAGAGAAGTGGAGCAAGCAGACGCCGTTCTGCACGCTCATAGACACCCTTGTAGGTTGGGGAATCATCCTTCTACTCCAGGAGAAACTTAACCATAAGTAGGCAAGCCTATGCCTTCATAATAGGCTCGGCCCTTGTGTGGATGTCATGAGATTCAAGTAGTCCATAACTAGGCAAATTAGACGCACAGATATTTTTTGTCAAAATGTTCGCTGCGTACTGGTCCGCTGGGTAGGTGAAAACGTCGATTCAATTTTACCGTAGGAAAAGATGCGAAAGGGCCACACTAAAATTCTATAGTTGTTCGACCACCCACAGCGATAGGGCAAGCAACTGTTGGATGGTTGGGTTCTCGCCAGTTTCGCTATCCAATTCTCCAGATTTTTGCCTCTTCAAAATACATTTTCGGTCGCGTTGTATCAAGGAGCTTGCTAGTATAAAGCCGCCCGTTATTCTAGAGGACTCTTGGAGAAACTAACAGAAGAATGTTGCGTGATTTCTGAAGAACTGCGCGGACGGCTTTACTGTTGCGTGCGGTTGTCTTTATCACCTAGCTTTTTTCAGGAATGCCATGAATCCCTGTAGAAGCGTATTGCGTCAAGGCCGTCTGCTGACTCGAGCCATCCTGCAGACGAACCGCTCGTTTGCCGTCGACAGCGATAGGAAGAGAGAAGCTTCTGAAAGGCTCCTTCACGTCGATGAACAGTTCAGCTCTGTGCCACGAGAGGGACGGAATCGCGTGACGTTTCATGCTGCCATTGGTAAGTGATATTGTACGTTACAAAGATTCTTCTACTCTGATAACTGACTCACAAGATACTTGAGGCTATAAAATGGTTGAGTTGCTTGTGACGGTCGAAGAAGATCTTGACTGCTTCTTTTTCAGATTTATTTCGACAAAATCGCACCCAAACGCGAGGCCATGTGGAATTCATCAACACAGCCCTGAACTACCTCAAGGAATACGGACTCCACAAGGACTTGGATACGTATAAAGCGTTGCTCAACGTATTTCCGAAAGGCAAAATGATTCCGACCAATCAGTTCCAGGTATTTCTCCCATTTTGACCTTAACCACAGTGGTTGTTTAGAAAATATTCCTACATTATCCGGTGCAGCAAAACTGCTGCGTGAAGGTGCTGGATTTGATGGAATGGCATGGTAACTATCTCCTTCGTTGAAGTATGTAATTCATCTTCTGATTTGAGGAGTTCAGCCGGACAAGGAGGTTCATGACATTGTAGCGAATGCATTTGGGGAATGGAACTTTGCGACAAAGAAGATCAAGCGCATGTTATACTGGATGCCTAAGCTGAAGCACAGCAACAAGTATCTCGATCGGAGAACTGTAGAGAACAAGAACTTGACAGCCATCGAAATGGCCGCTGTTGCCTTGAAGATGATGGCTCGGGATCCCGGCACAGATATTGATTATATCCATGTAAGTTAAGCAGCTTATGCAACACGTATTCCATCTGCATTTAGTATACGCACTCCGCTGAATTTGAAGACAAGTGGGTCGTCAGTGCACAGAGCCCAGTGCAGCAGTCCCTGCTGAGCCAGCTTCCAGATAGCGCCTGTCTCTATGTCGATGCTCCAAGGACTGTTTACGTTATGGATCAACGAGTCGAATACGCCGTCCTTAGTACCGACCCGTTAGCTGAGCCCTTCGATGACTTTGAGGACGACCACGTCGAAGACACTAATAGATTCGAGTCGTGGAAGTCGCCCTGGGAGCGGGATCCATTCATGAAGAAGAGGACGTTACACGAGCAAAGTGAGCAGACCATTTTGGGCTTGGCTGTGTTCGAGGAATGCACACAGGAAGCCGCTGCTTCCTGGGTCAATCACTTGCAGAAGGCATCTCCCAAAATAAGTCAATTGAACGTACTCTTCCGGTTGGTGCCCGTCAACACATCGATGTGTAGTGCCTAGGATGTTTTCACTCACTTGGTCCATTTTGAACACGTGTGGTATTTGATTAAACATATATTTCTTGTGCTGCTCGTTATCTGAACTGAAACGACTGGTCGACGGGACCTGAGTCAGGGCTGTGTGCTCTCCCGACACACGTCCCTACCGCGAAGCTCAAACGAGTCCTCTACCTTCTCCATACCAACTATCTCCAGGCGCTTGCGAATCCCTCCATATCCATTAACGTTGAAGCCCCGTCGCCTCTGTCCGTATCCCGAAACTCCTTCCTATCGTTCATCGTCGTGCAGCGTTGGTATTTGACTCTGAAAGCTTCTACTGACGGAATAGGCTCCGTCCCCTTGCCAGATTTTACGGAATTCGGTATTTGACCACTCTGGTCCTGTTTGATACTTGACTCTTAACTCACGCTTCTTTGCCTTCTTTCCTTCTGGCGCGAATGTCACCGGCAGAACAGTGCCTGAGCCGACGGCGGCGCGGCCCCGTCTCACGCCTCTCTTGTCAATGCGCACTATCTAACGCCTTGCCCTTTGCCGTCCCCTGTCCCTTTATTGTGATTCGCTGAATTTGTATTAGAGACTGCGTTTGATGCTAAACCATTCTATCATTATGTCCCCTAGTCCGTGCGGCGATTCTCCGTGGTTCTATTGAAGGCTTTGGTTGGTGTTGACCTCAGCTTTCGTCTCCGAAGCCAAACTTACGCAGGTTCTTGCTCAGGGCTGAACCACTACGTGGGTTGAATTCCCCACAGTTCTCCGTGCGGCGATTCTCCTTCGCGAACATCGCTCATATCATCTCATCTTCTTCAGATTTGCCGACTCCATCCTAGCAGATATGCTGTCCAAGATTCACCGGATAGCTTCTCATGGCGCACTCTCTACAAGGAGTATCCACCTTGGACGACCTGTACTAGGATGGAGAGAAAGCTTCCAGCAGGGTTTCATAACCCCCGAGCTCAAGGATGTTAAACCTACCCATATCATCGTTGGTGCCGGATCGGCCGGTTGTGTGCTGGTATGTTATCTCCTGCTTGGGACTTCGTAAATAGTTTACTTTCAGGCAAATCGACTCACAGAAAATCCAGATAATCGTGTGCTGCTATTGGAAGCCGGCCCGAAGGATCACTGGTGGAACTGGAAGATCCACATGCCAGCAGCTTTAATGTACAACTTATGCGATGATAAATACAACTGGTGAGGCGGCGCCGTTGATTAACCTCTACGCATGTTTAAGGTTTTACCATACCACTCCGCAGAAACACATGGACGACAGAGTAGTTTATTGGCCTCGTGGACGTGTTTGGGGAGGATCGTCATCTCTAAATGCCATGGCTTACGTCCGAGGTCATCCTCTTGATTATGACCGTTGGGAAAAGGAAGGAGCTGAAGACTGGTCCTACAAGTATGAATCACTATTTCCCAAACTCTATCTTAAAACTTCTTCAGGCACTGTCTACCGTACTTCAAGAAGGCACAGTCACACGAATTGGCTACGGAAAACGATCCTTATCGTGGGAACAAGGGTCCTCTTCACGTTATGCAGGGCAAATGTGACAATCCTCTCCATAAGGCGTTTATGGAATCTGGCAAACAGCACGGCATTGGTTACACGGAGGACATGAACGGATATCGACAAGAAGGACTCGGTCCAATGGACATGACGATTAAGGCTGGCACTAGGTGGAGCAGCTCTAGGGCGTATTTGTGGCCTGTAAGTTATAAGAATCACAGTGTGATTGCAACCGTCACTTCTAGGCCCTAAGCCGTCCCAATCTATACACTTCCTCCGGGATCACGTGCACAAAGGTGTTGTTCCATGGCAAGAAGGCGATAGGCGTAGAGTTTATTCGGAAAGTCAACTTTTACGGGACGGACAGCATCGACTCCTTTAGTCGCGAGAAGATCTACTGTGAAGACTCCGTTATCCTGTCCGGAGGCTCCATTAACACACCTCAGCTACTTATGCTTAGTGGCGTTGGTCCTGCTGACCACCTTAAGGTATCGGTTCTCCTCTAACCAGAGCAGTTCATCACAGGCACTTTAGTCCCACGAAATTCCGCTCGTCCAGGACATGCCTGGCGTCGGATCGAATCTTCAAGACCATCTTGAGATATATGTCCAGCAGGTAGTGTTATCAGCCTTTCATTTACTATCTTCTCTTCCAGCAATGTAAACAACCAATCACGCTGTATAACCAGAGCTCCTGGAAGTTCCCTCACAACATGATCCGGACCGGATTGCAGTGGTTCGCAACCCAAACCGGACTCGGAGCGAGCAGCCACTTGGAGTCAGGAGGATTTGCGCGGTCTTCTGATACGGTATTTAGTGGATTACTATCGTATGATGTTTTCTTTGTGTAGGTCGATCACCCGGATATCCAGTTCCACTTCCTGCCTTCTACAGTTCATGAAGATGGTCGTGAAGTCGGGAATTGCCACGCTTATCAGGTATACAGAACTCTGAACATTAGTTCACAGTACGTGTTCACACTTAAGGTCCACGTTGGCCCTATGCGGTCGAAGTCACATGGCTACCTTCGTCTTCAGCACAAAGACCCTCGTCGTCACCCTATTCTCAATCCCAACTACTTGTCGCACGAAGACGACCTTGTTGAGTTCCGCAAGTGCATTGAGCTGTCACGGGAACTCTTCGCTCAGCAAGCCTTTGAGCAATACAGAGGTGAAGAACTCGCGCCTGGAGCGAACTGTAAAACTGACGAAGAGGTAGAGCTTATGGCGTTCCTCAGCACTTCATATATATTTCAGATTGATGCTTTCGTTAGAGCAAAAGCTGCCTCGGCTTACCATCCATCGTGTACCTCCAAGATGGGAGACAGTCACGACAACATGGCTGTCGTCGACGGGAAGACCATGGGCGTCCACGGTTTAGAGGGCCTCAAGGTAAGCGATAGAGCTGTGAGGGTTGCTTATCACAATCTCGGCATCTAGGTTGTCGATGCGAGTGTGATGCCATCCATCGTCAGTGGCAACTTGAATGCACCGACCATTATGCTCGCTGAGAAGGCTGCGGACATCATCGCCGGCAACAAGCCCCTTTCGCCAGAAAACCCACCGATTTGGTCGCACAAGCACGAAAAACGCGAGTAAGGCGGTTGTGACAAGTGAAGATACAAAAAGGGAGCCCTATGGCGCACCCTATATTAGCTCATGTTGTGTTATTGGAGGTTAACATTCGTAAAATACATTCGTAATAGGAACAATACGAGTAGTAGATCTCCTTTTGGCTGTGCTCTATCCCTGAATCAGATAAAGATCCACAGCTCTGTCAGGCCTGGTGGACCGCCGCCGACCTGGCGACCCGCATGGGGCCTACCCTCCGAAAATCCGTGCTCATACAAGAAATTTTTTTGCAAGTGGCATTATTAGGACAAACTATGGGTTGGGGTGTACTGGATGGACCCTACCCTCCGAAAAAATCGCCGATTTGGTGACCCCTCCCCCAGGCCTAAGCTCTATACGCTCGAAGGGTTTCCCCAAGTGATTGTGGCCGCTTTTGCTTAGTCGTCGTAACAAAAGAAATCAATTCGATTACGAAGGGAGCGAATAACGATACAGCACATTAAAGATCACAGAGCGCTGCACAGTTTACCGTCTGGGGCTCAATGAGCACGATAGTGTGCAAAAAAGGTGAGCTTCGATAATTTGGAGAAGTTTTCTAGAGACGGAGTGTACATCGAGTGTAATATCGTCTCTTGTACCCAGAACTCCTAAAGGGAGAACAAAAGCCGACGGCGGGGGCAGCTCTGGATAGATCAAGCCCTTACCGACTGGGTGCTTCCTCAAGAAGCTGCTGTAGTTAAAAAACTAGGTACATACAAGAAAAAAGACGAGTAGGATTCCCTCCCGTCTTCAAAGAAGCCGACCGCGCGGGAGGACGTCCCCGTGCCTCTGGCGAGGGAGTGTAACGTCGTCGCCTGCACTGTCACGTGCACCAAACCCTCCTGCCGGCGTACTCCGCTGCAGTACTCCCAACCAGTCTGCACTCTTTGTTACACCGCCGCCCGGCTGGAAGCGTTCACTGATCGGAAATTAATGTTCGCCGTGTGGTCACCACGCGTCAAGGAACAAGGCGCGCGTCCGACAGCTCCGATGCGTCAAAAGGAGGCCGTAAACAGGCAGTTTCGGTTGTAGAGCTGGTAGGGCAAAAATAATAACAAAAGGCACGTTTCTCGGGCGGTCGCCGCCTTAGGGCGCGTGTGCTTCACGTGAGCCCCAAAGATCGGCGGCGGTCGTCGACCGACGAGAATCTCTTGTTTTGACACGATCGATCGCCCGAACTGGGTGGCGCTGCGGACGCCCGATCTTTGCTCGGCTAAGGCGGTTTTGGCGGCGATCAGATCATCGTCCGTTGAGCTGGTTTCGACTACGTGGGATTGCAAGGTGGCGACGGAGACGGACCCAGAGAGATCGCGCGGAAATGTTTGGACCTCGAGCACGTAGAAGAGCTGCAGGCGCGTTATTCTGCAGGAAATACAACCCCGGGGTTTTGGAGAGAGATATTTGGGGCCTTATAGGAACAGGATCGTGGGAGGAAGTGTACGGTTCTGCAACGGTGGATAAGAAGAAGGGATAGGACATCAGAGATGCTTGTAAAAATCGGGGCAAGGATGTGGAAGGCTTACACTAACGAGGAAGGTAGGTGAACTGTCCCCCTCGGATCCGGGTGACACGTGGTGTGTAAGTGCCTGAGTGTGTAAGCATGCGAACGCGCACAAGATTACCGGCGAATGCTCGGTATTCGCAGAGAAAGAAGCGAAGCAAAATGCCGAAAAATGAAGAAATTGTGGTAGAAATAGCAGTATCCCCAAAGCGATGACTGCTGAAAATGACTTCTGAACGTCGAAGACGCCGAAAAGGAAACGACACTGAGAGACCATTCAAGTATCTACCACTTTTTCGCCTCGATCAAACACAATTTCTTCACTTTGATGCACTTTGCTTTGCTTGTTTCTCTGCAGAAACCGAGCATTAGCCGGTAATCTTGTGCACGTTCGCATGCTTATACACTCAGGCACTTACACACCACGTGTCACCCGCATCCGAGGGGGACAGTTCACATACCTTCCTTGTAAGTTGAATTGTTGAAAAAATTTCTTACAGCTGCAGAAAAAAAGAAGCCGGTTTCTGTGCGGAAGGCCTTCTGCTAACCAGATTTACAAAGCTTCAGGAAAAAGTCGGAGCCTAGCCCTGCAACAGAAGCCGAATTCTCTAAAATTCTCTTTAAGAAAAGTGTAAGTTTTGTTTCTCAAACTGTAATAACACCAACTGTGTTTGAAGTGCTAAGACTACTTAGGACATAGATAGCTCCACAAATTGTTATCTCCGTGGACTCACCGATTGGATTACTTGCAGAACATTACCGATAACTTCTTTTGTAAGAAACATTTTGTTCTCCATTTTCTCGATCGTTATTTAAGCATATTGTACAAGCTTTGGTTCGTAAAGAAGACGAATTCATGAATCCTCGTCCTAGAGGGATCTAAACTTCTTTAAATTAACGCTTACTGTATAAAAAGCGCTTTATTCTTGGCCTAGGTCAATAAAAGCGTTTGCTGCACCGATCCAAGCCACCCTGTCAGCCCTCGACCAAGTTCTCCAAGCGTCAAAATCGTCGACGCCGGCTTGGGCTTGGATCACCTTGTACAACGCAATGAAGATCAGGTTCAAATTATTTCGCACATTAACGATCAGATTGGTTTTCACTGTATTTTTAATCGTTCCACAAATCAACAAGGAACCGTCACCGTCTGGAGCTCAACGACCACAAAAGGCGAATTTCGAAAAATTCTCTCTAAAGATTCGTTTCACTTTTTAAGGAGGTCGACCACGCAGGAGCACGTATCCTCTCTGTATGACCCTACGCACGTCAGTGGTCATTGAGCTCCCTGAAACGCACTCTGATCATTTCCATGTGTAGGCGCTGGGGTGTAAAAAATATCACTCGCATCCGGGTTGTGAGTCATACCCGCGAATCCTTCTAGCACCCACCGACCCGGTGACTCTACACACGTTAAAGATCACAGTGCCCCCCTTCGTTCTTGATCAGAAAAGGTGACCTCCCGCGGCACTATACACTTCCCAGAGCAAATCGGCGATATAAATCAGTAGCAGAAAAAGGAACACATTAAACCTGCAGAAAAAGATAAGATTTACGACGCCATGAGGATTAGAACCCGCGTGTTTCGGTGCTATAGCCGAAGGCTTCATGGCGCCACACCCAAACAAGTTCTACACACACCGTTCTAAGGAACGTCGCAAAACAGTGTGTAGATCAAGTGGACAAAGATCGCCGCCACCGCGGCTGAACCCGGTGCGCGTGCGACCCAATCGATGTCAAAACAAGGGAGGCTAGTCGATCGGCGATCACCCGGTGCTGTCCACGTGAACGGCAGTGTCTTCCGCCACGCGTGCGCGCCCACCAGAAGCGTCTACCCGAAGCGTGCCTTCTTCTTGTTTTTCGCCGTGACTTCTGATCGGCGTTCCGACAACGTGACCTGTTTGTGTCCCCTCCGGAAAGTGCACAAACGTGGAGCGAAGCTGTTCCAGGCGACGGGTCCGGTCAGCGGGAATGGCCAAGAAGACGGGAAAGTTGGTCTCTGATCGTTTGGGCGACGCCGTTCCACGTGCACAGAGGGGTCCTTTTTTGGAGGGGATATTGATTTGGGGATATCCGTCTGTTGAAGGGGTGTGAACCGGGCTCTCCTCTATTCAGTACCCTCTTCGTGAGTATCGGAAAATACTTCCAATATGGACTCTATTTGACATCTAAATGGAACTGTGCTACTGAGCACACATTTCTCTGATTCATTCCAGCAGAAAAAGCCGATCTTCGAACATCAAATACACAACTCGAATCCTACGTGGCTCTATTACACGTCTCTATTCCAGCCTCACGCCACGCCACAGCTACAGAGCAGAGATGTTTATTCGGCGATACCCATAAGCATATACACGCATGTGACTCGTTTAGAAGTTTCTATTTACACATTTGAATTCGTTGACGGATTCAGAGATCTTTCGGTGCAGTTGCTGCCGGTAGTCCGGGTTGATCGTGTAACACGCGTACGGATCGTCCACGGACTCGGTGTAGATGTAGGCGGCGGAGCTCTTGTCGAAGGGGACAAGCTCCACGATGACGACGTTATCGTTCTCGCACACGCGGAAGAATTCCTCGTGGCTTCGCGCGAACGCGATCTGGCACTTGTCCGTGCAGTCGATAAAACCGTCCTGAAAGCGAGGAAGAGTTTAGCTGCTTTGCTTTGGATGGTTGCTTTGCTGGGAGGGTTTCTATGGAGGGATCTAAATTCCTGGGAAAATGAGTTTCGCCAACTGAACAGGACAAAATAGGGTCCAAATGTCATCATTTGGGCCAAGTACGTAGGGGAAAAGCCCCAGAGCGGATCTGTTCTGCTATCCCAATCTATTGATGCGTTTCCCCTATGCGTGCACCGCTAAAAAGAGAAGGAATAGGGCACCGAAAAACTGGACCGCCAATTATCAACCCACTAGGGTATCCCACGACGTTCCCATGTGACTGTCGAACTTACCA
The DNA here is from genome assembly GCA_016648015.1 of Steinernema khuongi. NCBI lineage: Eukaryota > Metazoa > Nematoda > Chromadorea > Rhabditida > Steinernematidae > Steinernema > Steinernema khuongi. Next base: position 2,515 of record JADLIF010001428.1, on the reverse strand, counting down.
TGACTATCGGGGAGACGACTAGATGAGAAAAGAAGACGAGCGTCAGCGGGGAGAAGGGGAGGCGGCGGCTAAAATTAATTCGACGCCGATAAGGAGACGGGGAAGACGAGCGAGCGGAGTGTGTGTGCACCCAGCGCGAGCACCACTGGGTTATACGATTTCGATGAAACGGGAAGGCGGCGGCGAGAACGGCGGCGGCAGCGCGGAGGGGAGGGGAAAACACGACGCGCCGCGGCCTTTGGAGATTGTGGACAAAGTCTCTGGAAGTGCGCAGGCGGTCTTAGGTCGGACTGTGGGAGACGAGTTCTGCAAAGGGGAGCAGACAAGTCGTGCTCATAATAAGAAGACCTAACATCCAGGTTACACTTTGGCCAGAGAGCTAAAGAGGGCACGGTTAGGGTGTGAGCGAAGCCGTGAATGTAGTAGCGCCAGGCAGAGTAGTTTCATCACGGGGAGCAAAGGGTTTCTCACGTGGTCAGAGAGGTGTGCCGATGTGGTAGACCCAAACGATAAGAACGACTTTTTCACATCCCCTATTAGTGCAGGCGAGGAGATAAGCGACGAAATAGGATGTATGTTACGATGACCGAGCGGAAAAACAATGTACGACGACTTTCGATAGTCAAATTTATAGAACAGAGCTGTACTATGTGTTGACGGGCCCAAATGTTCAACAAAACACTCGAGGAATGTGTTTATTGTGTTCTAAGGAGGATATTTATCTTTATGGGGGTTTATTAGGTTTGAATACAAGGGTAACAGCTGAAAAACAAAGCTCAACAATTGGATACGATCTTTAAACTGCATTAAATGTATTCCAGGCTTGCTTTTCTCCTTAACAAAGTCTCCTCTATCTTTAAGGAGGTGGGGTTACTGTAACCTGTCAAATTAGGTAAGATGCGATCCCAGTGCTATGCTCCAATGCTTCCAGCAACTCTCGTTTTGATTTATGGTGGAGATTTTCGTAGACCAGAAAAGTACTCTTCGAAATTACACAATTTTTGAAGGAAATAAGAAAAAATTGGGCTATCAACCCTATCGATCATTACAATCACTACAATCACTCCGCTAATCACTCAACGATTTCATTCCCTTTTTCGGACTTTTCGACGAAAAAGTTGGAGTAAACCAAGAATCGCCTTTTACAGCCGTTATGTACTACACCAAAACAGGGAGTTATCGCTTTGTTGGGCACCAGAGACCCCGGTCCACCTGACGGAGGCACACAACAAACAACACGCGAATAAATCGATTTTTTGGGCGACGTCGATGTTCGTCGACCACAAAACCGTTCAAAGCGCACTGCGCAAAGGACACTTTTTGTTGCGCCACGGCGGGGAAACCGATCTTCGTCGGGGCACTTGGACCGGCATGCAGCCCCTTTTTCTACAGTTTTTGCGACGCTGACGACATCTGGGACGGCGTCAGAGAGGCGGTAGAGCTCCAGTCGTCCTTTAAACGACGAAAACAGTGGGTAATGCGATGTTTTCAAAAATATTTTCAAAAAAACGTAGCCGTTGGATCGTAATTGGATCTACGATGGGGAAGTGGCGCATAAAATTGTTTTGATGCCTGTCCGTGGAGCAAAAGTCGGATGGACCCTGCTCCCTGTGTTACAAACAGATCCGCCATTTGGAAGGAAAGAGGGTGACCGACGGTGGCATGGATGATGAGGCTGAGTAGTGAAGGGCAGGACTCACTCATCGGTGGATGTTTGGTCGAGTCTCCCTGCTAGCTAGCTTCATTTAACCTTTCTCCATATTTCTGATAAATAATGGCATGAAAAGAGTCAACGGTACTCTCAACTTTGGGTACTTTGAGGTACAAATCTTTAATTTTTTTTGCCTGAGAATCTAGTGATCTGAGAATGCTTACTGACACAAGACGGATATCGCATGCTCTATTGTATGCAGAGGTGTCAAAAAAGTTCGATTCCAATCTGTCACACTCTCCATGTCCTTCTCTTCAAACCCTCAAAATATAGTGACATAACATATACTTATTGGTTATAAAAGACTTATTTCGGTACTAGCCCAAGAAAGAGCAACCTTGTTTTCCACCGCCTGCCCTACAGATCATCGGTTCAGAGCAGAACTGGTCCTGGACACTGGTCCACCGCAGCGTTGCAATCGGGAAGTGACGGAAAACCGAAAACAGTGTTGTGCGTTTGTTTTGGGCCGAGACGGTGGCGGACTTTGGTCCGTGTGCCACGCAAGGAGTGGAATGTTTGTCATGCGGCGACATTCCGGCTCGAGGCCTGACATTCATGGGACCGGTCGTGTTTTCTGGCAAGGAGGAAGTTCCGATGTTCGGTCGAGACAGCTGATTGAGACGGCTATTTCGAGAAGGGGTAAACAGTAAGGACGGTAAACAAGGACGAGGACCGGCGGGCCTAAATTGCCACGGCCTGTTTTCTTCGTTGTCAGACATAAGAAGAGCCCAGAAACCAAACGTGGCGAAGGAAACGGTCGAGGTTGGAAGGTATCTTGGAAATCAACATTTCTGACAATGGATT
>JADLIF010001427.1:0-52265 GCA_016648015.1 Steinernema khuongi | reverse complement strand
AGCTGCTTGGAGCGGACCGTCGCCGCCACGATCATCAGGTTCCCGAAGATGCCGAACGCGAACGTGCTCATGTAGAAGACGGACGTGACCCGCGCTATCACGAACACTTGCTCCGTGGACAGCGAGACGTTGAGGAGCGAGTCGGTCATCTGGAAGGAAAGGGTGCATCAGTGGCGTTCTAAGGGAAGCTTGCAACTCATAAGTAGGTCTTCCCAAAGGAGAACAGTCCGACACGCGAACGAACGTACGAACTTTCCAAAAACAGTGTGTGTGGTCCATTTGATACTCGAGCTTGGTGCGTTTGTGCGGTGCTACTGGCTAGAGAGGACGTAGCCGCGCACAATTTGTGCGAAAAGCCGCGGTTCTAGCTAATAAACTCAATCAATGATCGTCACCAAGTTCCGGAAGAGGTCAGCAGGAGATCTAGAAGCATTTGAAGAAGGTGCACCCACACTTGGACAGTTATCCTAGTATCCTCATAGGTCAAACAGGAGTCATTAGAAAGTACTTGAAAGGAATGACAATGATCCCCAACCTGGGGTGGACTCTCCCATCGCCATGGGACACAATTTCTGTTTTGAGAAGGCATACCCAGCCCATAAGGTCTGGTGACTAGACCTTCTACGTGGATAAACACCGACGGAAGGGCACACGGCTCAAAGCGGCATTAACGTGATTGACCTACTGAAGGCAGAGTTTCCCCGTTTAGCACAACACAGCATTTCCCACAAATGCCATGTGACTCGCCCTGACCATGAGCCTTACTCAGAGCACCGAGTCTTGTGGGAATAGCGTACAGGGGACGACAGAGAACAGCTACTACTTGTCGAAGCACAGAACTCACGGCGTATAAATAGGTAACCTCTCTTGGGTCCGCCCACTTCATCTTCTGGCTTGACGTAAGCACGTCCGCGTTCTTGCAAACAGGTAAAAACAAAGAGGGCCCATTTATGAGGCTCCTGCCACGACATGAATAGATGCACTGCTTCTCCGGGGGATGGAGTCGCTGATAGGCGGTTTGACGCTCCAGGTGACGTCCGTTGCAGTGAAACCTTCTTCAATGAGCGCTGGGAAAACAACAAGGAAGACTGGACGACGCTCTAGATCGACGTGAAGGGGTCTATGAACGGCTAAGATCTGGCCAGCTTCTACTGGGAGCGTGTTAGGGACACAGAGTCTCCTAGCAATTGTACTTTCCACTACAAGAAGTGGATCTTAGAACCAGGGACATGATCGCTACTCCAACCGTTGGACTGTGTATAGAACACGTTTGCCCTTAAGCTACCGTATCCATTTCAAAGACACGAGTAACTGAAGGTTTCCTGGTGTCGTATAACTCAAATTCATTCAATTACCGCATTTCGTTTCTTTGAGCTGTTGACAGAGTCTCCAGAATTCCACTTAACATTTACTTGTCAGGAAATGTTAAGCACGTAAAAAGGTAACGAATTTTCGCTATTTTCACCTTTCTTGTTTCGACACCCTTTTTGGGTCGGTTAGTCAAACTGATAAACACGAACAAGCTGATTCATACGTCAAGTGCGTGAAGGATAAAGCAGTGCAGAAAAATTCTGTGGAAAATGGCAAGATGACAAAATGGCAAAAAGCAAGTGCATTTAACGGAAAAATAAAAAAAATCGGTTCCGCTGGGATTCGAACCCGCACCGAACGTTTTGCAGCTTTCAAGAGTAACTTTCATTTACTGTTACTGTTTGGTATAGTGTTTCGACTGCGGGCACGCCGTGCCTATAATACTTACACAAAGGCCTTCACTTCCTACTATGTTTCTGTTCAATCGCCGGAAAATATTTCCCGTGCAATTGATAGTAAGCTATCCTTCTTCGTGCCTTGTGTCCTAAACATGTTAGCAATCTGACAGCCCTAGAAATACGGAACATCTGATCAACTTGGCTTGTTGCGCGCTACACCTAGGGAAGGCAGAAAGGTCCGTAAGTCAAGTCAAATGCCCTGTCAACGAATAGTTCTAGAGCGACCATCTGTTTTCCGTCGAAAACAGAAAACAAGTGGTGGAAACGTGTCCAGTACTAATATACTAATGAATGTGATTGTTGGGGGAAACACGTGGCCACCGTGTTGTTGGAGTAGAGTCAAACGAGTCGCTACAAAGAGGGGAATGGATCGGTTTTGTAGTGCTTGACTCACTAAGACCGTTGTGAGTACGTACCGCTCGCTACCTGGGATGACGTTGGTCCCCCACCCGGACTTTCCATCCAAGCTTCGGGAGTGGCACTTGGATTACCTGGCTACGTTCCTGATGCTCAGTTCCCTGCTCAGTTCCCTTCTCCTTGGATTGTTCCTGAGTCAAGTTTGAGCTTTCATGCTTCTTGTAGAACTTAACTTCTACCTTTCTAACCTATCATCCTTACCACTGACTACCGTAGTATTTTTCGCCTGTTATGGTCTCTCTCTATATCCTACTTCACAAATACATCCGCCACCGAAAGTGCGCTTCGTTCTACGCAACTGGCTTGTTTAAACTCAGCTAGCAGGGTGTGTTTACGTCTACACTAAATTATACGCGTCCTCGTTACTCACAGGACGGCTAGGCTTGTCAGCGGGTATATGTCATCGCGGACGTAAACAGAAGGAAGAGGAACTACATTCATGGTGTGCTCTTGAATAAGAGGCGTCTTCAGTGAGTTTCCTTCGGTCGACAATAACACAGTCTTGCAAAGAAGGTCGGGGCAAACTACACCAGGCACTGAAGAGCGACGCCGACAGCTTAACTTCGGGACCACATTTGTGTACTACAGGTCTTTAGGGTCAGAGCTCTCGAGCATTTCCCGAAATCGGGATCTCTATTCATCGCTACCTTTGCAGAAGGTTCACACAAAGTTCGAATGCATGAGTCATTCCTTAATTTTGGATAACACTATCACGTGTTTAATCCGTGAGCTAAATGGCGCTAATGAGGAGAGGATAGAGTCAGAAAATCTTATGGTGGACCTTAGAGAAACGGTAACAGAAATCGAAAATAACGAATAAGGTCGACATATTTCTGTCCGACTCACCTGTGGACTCCAGGCTTAGAATCAGAAGGACATGGTAATACAGATTAGATTACTGACCAAACTATAACTGACGACTGCAGCCTACGCACCAGAACCGACAACAATACAAACCCTACAAGTCGTTCACAAGGTTCTATTTACTTCAATTTCGCTCACTAATGTCAGATAATACAAGTTAAGTGCAAACGACATTTGTAAAGTAAACAGTTAACCATGACGACTTCACGATGACTTCACAATAATAATTACTGTTATATTGTTTTTTATAACTTCATTTTTTATTTTTATTACTATGAAGCACTTGTAATGCCGAGTAAAAGCGGAGCGATGCATGGATCAGACATTATCATTAGACTTCTGAAACGTTTCACACTCACATAATGTAATTTTCTCTGTTCGTCTGGCATCTCTCCATCACACCGCTCTCACGAGACGGTCGCATTTGCATGGGGTCAGCAGACAGAGTCCGGTCGTCAGTCTCTGGAGTCGACGCAGTTGACCGAGCAATTCTTTCGCCTTTTACTAAAGAATTCCGTGCGTCGACTCGCTTTATGAGTTGAACTCAATTTTTGGAGTCCCGACCGCAAGGAAGGGATAATAAGGGTGTGGAAATGAGAGTTGTGGTCTTCACTGTGGAGCTACCATAAGAGGATACAGTTACATTGTGTCTGTTGCCCACTTCGTGAAACGTGTTGGTAAATACGTTCAAAAATATGCAGATTAGTCAGATCTTGGCTGCATTTAGTATCTGCGAATCATGCAAACAAAGTGGACCATGTTTGTTGACTTAGCCTGCTAATCAAAGGATCTTTGAGATTTTCGTCTTTATTTAGGCGCAGTCTTCGTCTTGAGACAACAAAACACCACCTGCTGCAGAATGCAAAATAATATTTGGTGATATCTTTCCTGGAATAGTGAGTCAGGCTACTGTCCCACGAAAACACAGTTGCAATTGCGAATTCCTGTGGCTAACAAGGGAACCGCCCGAAGAGTCCACCGAGCTTACGGTCATATAATTTCCAAGAGCAAAATGACTTCTAGAGGGACGAAAATAAACGGACAAGACGCAGCCTAACGAGGGCACTGCCGACTACATTAAACGAGCACCTGCTTCGTTCTACATTGGCGAGCTTATAAAGGACATTATACTTTAAGTCTTCTTTCTAATGATGGTATCTATCGTTCGCAGAAAACCCCGTTCAGAGTGCACTTACTCTCCTGCACAGCGTTGATGGAGACTTCGGGTCGTTTCCTTGTAGAAGGAGTTAACCCAATATCCCTAGGATAACCCTGCCTCTAGAGTTTGAATGCCTCTAGGATAACCCTTTAGGTTAATCCTTCAATAGATCTTCTGAGTCAGTGTGTAGAAAGCATCTTTTACCTAGCGCATTCAGTTTTTCACTTGGATTCCGTGAAGAACAGCTTTAGCAAGCCCAAGAAGGCGGGTTCAGCAATAAGCTCCCCACGAAGTGCAATGCCAATCGAGATAAAAGTCTCCTGTTCAATTGCATCACATAGAAGTTGGGAATTCGGTCTTCCCCCACTCATTGAATCGCTTCCCACTGTTGCTCTATCCCTAACCACTTGCTTACTTAACAGCGTCTTTATGAGCCGCCAATGTCCACAAAGGCGCAGTTGGCCACTTCCGCGGCGATTTCCACCCAATTAATACGTTACAACTCGTCGCAAATTGCGTTTGGAGGTCATAAATCGCATTTTATGACTGAGGAGATCGCAGGCGAGAAGATGAAATGTTGCGGAGCGAACAGAAGAAGGCGATCCTATGAATAAGTAAACTGTTCGCTTATTCATGGCCACGAGAGAGGTCCTTTTTTCGTCTTTGCACGTCGCTGAGGGTCTTTTATCAGTTATGTCCATCTGGCGCGCGTCTTCCCAACAAGACGACGAACTTATATCTTAGAATCGAGGAGCTGCTTCTGCTGACAACGGATGATCGATGATGTCCCTAGGGAGCGATCGGTCTTCGTAAGTGTCACCGTGTTTGCTCACAGTCGGACTGCCAGACGGTGGTCACTTGTCCCAGCTGGGAAGGACCTTGGCAGAAGATAAGAAAGCAAGGATTAACTCAGAACAGAACATCCTAAGAACGTCCCGAGGAAGTTGATACAAGGAGAACTGGTATCCTAGGGTGTCAGAGACGCTCGGAAGGTATGTCGGCGATCACCGAGAGCATCTCCATGATGAAGTATCTTTCCTTGGCCACAGGTCCTTCACCGCGCTCGTAGTTATCCTGAGGAGACAGAACAAAGGCCCTATGCTAAACCGAGCTTAGGCGACCAGCGTGGCAGAAGAAGGTTGGCCGATTTTTAACGGTACTCTGCCCTTAGAACGCGACAAAGGAATCGATTGTCCTTCCCATTGAACACATTTGAGTGCAGCTGTCTTTGGCTCGCTTCCTGTTGGGTGTTCGCTGTTGTGACCGTGGTGTTCTGACACTGTGCGTCTCTTTACTTCTAGTGTCTTAGCGTCCTTGAAGGCTGTTGATGTAGTTTTGCTTCTTATGATAACTTCTATAGCAGTTCTCGGCACATGCCTTCATCGGTGATGAAGTGCGAAGCTTTTGGCTTTCTGCAATGTACATATTTAAGATCACAGGAGTGCATAAAAGGTCTGCAAAACATAAAGACAATTTCTTTGCTTCAATTAAGAAGTCTTAAATTAAGGGGCGTATAGCACCGTTGTCTTTCACAATCACGTCTTAGCGTTTTTTTCATGTCAAGTTATAAGACAATTAAAAAAGTTGGAAAAAGTTATGACGCCATTACTGTCATCGAAAAAAGCTTCTTATGGCCATTGGAGAGGTGCAAACTTTGCGCGATGGATCGGCCATCTCCACGCAAGGTTCGCTTCATCGTTTATTAACAAAGAAGGTCGCCGTAAAAAGCTGACGGAAAGTCGTCGGCCATTCATTGTGTGGATAATTTCCCGAAAAGCTCATCAGCGCTGTTTTCCAAGAACAAACTACCATCAAGAAGACCATAAGGCTATAGGGACCCTTAGAATGGAACCTTCTCTTCATGTATCTGGGAGCCTCTATATATAGGAACAAGATGCAGAAGTTTAGCCAAAAATTTGCACTTTTCTGATTGCGGAACAGCGGCGATCGATCAAGAAGGTCTCCACCGACAAGATCGTTAATCATGAATATTACACCGCCACTGGGGACATCTCTAATCTTTAAAGACGCCGCTCCGTGGGAGACGAGTGTCCAGCTTCTGTAGGCTAAAAAATTGGGTAAATGGATTGGCTGTCAGGTGCGGAATGTATGGAGCTTCGTGCACGGAGACACTCCAGGACACGCTCTCGGTAACCTTCGCGGACTTGGAAGCTTTTCCATTGCTCTTAACTGGGATCGCTGGCATCTCACGAACCAATCCAGGATAGCTGACCTTGTTTGTGCATGGAGCATGACTTACAAAGTTTGCAAGAATCTCAACTGTCCTGCTAGGAGAATCTTCTGTAGGCCTAATTCTAATTGTCACCACATTCTACAGTATCGGGTTCTTTTCTCTGTGTGGTGCTTCTCCCTGCTGGGATCCGGCGGGCTGACACGACGCCGAGTAAAGAGCTACAAGAATAAGGAACTTGCGTGTAATTCCACCACAAATGAGTCTCCTTCATCCTCGGACATACGCTCTGCTTAGGCTTCAGCTGCTTTGGTTTAGGAGTTCTGGCTCTTGGTTTGAGTGGGGCCCTTTCGGCGTCGTGCTATGGCACCGCTGGGATCCAGATCAGTCAAAAGATGCTAGTAAGCGTTTGGAAAGTGCTACAGCTCCAGTGACAGTGAAAGGAAGACATGGACACCTCGGTCTTCGGACACAACCTCGAATCCCCAAGACCACTGTGAGCTCTGTGGTCCGCTGGGCACATGTTCCCCCTCTCGCCGTGTCGGGAGGAGTCGCCGACTTTTGTGTTTAATGCATTCGGCGCGTCCCACCGCGCTGGCGGCCATTCTTCAAGGCGTCACTCGCCGGTTGAGTCCATTAGACGCGTCGTATTTATGAACTCTAGCCTTTCTAAGGACCGCTTAGGGTGCGTGCGCCGGGGATCTTGTTTGCGGAGGCGCGAGGTGTGAAATCGGAAATTGGAGGCGCGAGGCGGACTGTCGTGTTTTTGTCAATTGAGCCGTCGCGTGTGGCCTGTTTTGGCTTGTTTTCGCCGTTATTCCACCTGGCAACCGGTGCTGTGGCGACAAAACGGCTCACAGGTGACGAGTCTCTGTGGCGACCCTAGAATTCTGTGTGTGAAGTGACGGTGCCGATTAACCATGTGCTCGTCAAGGAGAAGGGGGCCTAAATTTTTGTTGTAAGGCAGAAGTGTATCGTAGAACTTAAAAACCCTAATGTTGCATCGTTAAGAAAGGTTAAGTACCTGAAGGGCACGAGAATACGCGCGACTGAGCACTCCTTACATGTTCTATTCTTTGAGAAAACCACTTGCTTCTGGAAGAAGGCCAGTCGTTCCTAAGAGGTCGTTCTTGTTGTGGAATATAGGGTTTTAAGGACCATTTTTTCAATGACCATTTTCCTGGTTCCATCGTCACTTTCCGCAGATTCATCAGAGCGTTAGCCAAGCTCCCCTACCAGTGAAGAATGCTAAATTTTGGAACTTCTTTTTTTGGAAGCTTTTTAAATGTTTCCGAATTCTCTGAAGAATGAAGTTGCGTGGCGCCTTCTACACTCGAACGCGCAGCTGATTCATATCGTGCATGTCAACGATAAACTCCGGTGACGCATAGATTCAGGCACTGGATTCTCACACTGGCAATGTTTCTGTCTAAACTCCTTTTTGCGTGTGTTGACGTAGAGATCTGGTTACAACTGCAAAAGGTAGGAAAATGTTCACATTTGGCCACTTCTCAGATGATGGCCACGGTCATAGAGAAAGTCGGCGCTCCAAGCCGGAGTCGAACCCGGGTCTCCTGTGGCAACTTTGCACTCGACCACCCACGACGCAAGGGTCTCATTTTGTACTTAAGCAATGAGTGGCTTGGCTAGGTTCATCTCCTTCTGGAATTTCTATTGTTGCAGCTACAGGACTGACCCCAAGATGTCCCCTTTCCCAGCCCTTCTGACGTCGTGCTGGCATCCCCTCCCACCAATCTCCCTCTCACTCGGCGCCCTTTGATATTTATAGTTCATAATAACTGGGAACTCTCGCCATCTGCCCGTAGTTTGGTCGCGTCCCTGCAAAGCGGCGGCGGGAAGTGTCAATGGGATTAGTTGCACTCTGGGGTCGATTTGGGTTGGGATTGGATTTGCGCAGTTTTACGAGGTGGTGACTCGATGGAGAAGTAGATTCCCGATGGGAGGAGGGCCCCCAAAGGAAGCAACCGGTGGTTACTTGACACGTTGGAGTCTTTGGAGGCCTCTACGATCTTCTTGTGCTAAAGAGTGTCCCTTGGGAACTTCCGTCCACTCGCGTCCCCAAAAACTGTCCGAAGACCGACTTACACTTCCCAAGAAGGTGGAAATGTGAAGATATCTTCGGTCGTTCTCCCTCCGATCTTTCGAAGACTTGCTGCCTTGGGTCGTGCTTCCCAGGAGCGGACTCGAACTCGAGAGGTCAGAGCGCGGGCGACTTCGGAATCAGCCATAGAAGGCGTGCGCGAGGCGCTCCTCGGAATACGTTATACTGTGAGTCAAAAACGGACACAGGCTCGAGCTGACTTAAAGAAGACGACTAGAAGAACATCCATCAAAGAACTTAACAGCAAAAAGGTGAACTTTCTCTTTCTAAATGACAAGTGCTACTTCCTTGTAAACGTGGAAGTGGGGTCACATCCTAGTTGAATGTTAACATTCGGAAACGCCCCTGGTCGGACTCAAACCCGGGTGTCCTATGCGCCGATGAAAACCTCCGATTTTTCGAACAAAAATTTACATAGTCCTTGCCCCTCTCCAGGCCATTGTGACTTAGAATTAAACAGTAAAAGTCGTCCGTTCTCCCCTGGAACACCTCGGTCAGCCGTTCCACCGCCGCATTGTCGCCTCCACGCTTGTGACTCACGCCTATCTGGTTAGGCTCCGCTCTGTTTGCTCGCCCCCGGTCTCCGTTTTTGTGGGAATGTCGCCGCGACCTTGGAAGTCAATTATCGCGACAACTTTTTCTTCCCTTGTTGCATGTCGACGCTGGGATCTCGTGGAGCTCGAAGGCTGCTGCTGGCTACGTAGATGGCTTGAACCGTTTGTAGGACATTGTGCTAGTATTATTGTTGTTCAGCGCCCTTAACTACTTATCCTGGAGATCTCCGAAGAAGGCATATCGAATATCGTGTTGCAATCAGTCTTGCCCTCGTGTTCTTGCTTCTTAAATGATTCCCTCGCTTGTCTTCTAGCCAACAACCTGCTTTACCCCTCGCTAAGTCTTCTCCGCCCACTTCCCAAACCGTTCCTCAAGTAATTCTATTCAAGGATGCATAATTTGTCCGCACGAACGTCCTTGAGAGGCCAATCTGTAATTACAAATGCCAGTTGTCGGACTAGTTTTTTGCTAATAAGCTTTCTGGAACGCCGCCTTTAGGCTGTGATCTTCCGATCATCTAATGTTCTATCTTAAGCACCCAAGCTTACCGACGCTGGTGGATCTATCTTCTTTATTTGAGAGTCCAGAGAAACATGGCAAGAATCACGGATTCTCCGTGTGAGCCAGGTATTCGGCACAGCATCTAAACCCTCAAGACCGCTGACTCACCTAATCCCAGTGTCACAGTTGCCAAGGTTGCAGCTGGTTATTCTGGTCCTAACAGCTTGTTCTGGCCTTGTTTCATAACATTTAGAAGGCTCAGCCGATGTTATTGAAACCCCACTGAGGACATCATGTTCTCAGGCCGTCCAAAAGTGCGAACTTTTAGGAAAAATGGTGTTTACCCTCGGAAGGAGCGCCTTAAATAACCATGTTAATGAGAGAAAACAAACTTTAGGTCGAGAATTCCCAAATGGCCGCGTTCAGCCAATCAGCCCCTCCCTGTAGTGGTCGATCATCTCCTGAGTTGTGTTCCTGGGAGTGCTTATGCGGGTTAATCGGTTTACGCGATACCTACTCCCTGTTTTCCACATTCCTCGTCCCTTCCAAACCATAACAACCACGTCTTCAGATCGATCCCAACCCTGCCGGCCTTCCCCACTTCCGGACTGTACTCCAATCCGACGACGCCGCCACGCCCTCAGGTTGGTTCTCTACTTGAACCACGCGGGCGGCTCCCTCCCACCGCCATTAGTGGCGGCCTTGGGAGCCACGAAGCGTGAGGTTTACGGCGTAATTAAATGAAACCAAACGTCTATCAAGTGGTTTCTTCGGAGATGTTTCCATCGACGTCAGAGATACATACTAGAGCTGGAGTGCTCTCCAATCTAGGCGCGCATGAATAATTGAGCTAAATGGACTATGCATTGATGAGGCTAGGAATGTCAATGAGAGGAGATGGGACCACCCTCTTGGATCAAGAAGGACTTAGAGCGTCGTTGTAGAGCTGATCCAAAGCACTTCGTCACGCGAGCGTTTACTCTCTATTTTCGTCCATTCCAGCACTGTCCTAGGATGTCCTACACCCATATCCTCTGTTCGCTTTCTGGCCTACTTAAAGGGGTTCACCCTTCAGAATGGGATGAGATTGCTTGTTATCCTACAGAGCACGGAAATCTCTCTTACGCCTATGGTGGAAGTCATCTTGTCCTATGCTGTTTAGCTCGTGGGCTCAAAACCGTTTAGATTCTAGGCCTATGCCCGTGAACCTCCTTGTTCAGTGAGGAATCTGAACACACCTGGCCAGTGTTGCCAAGATTACATTCAGATCGCTGAGGTAGAGACGAGTCTTGTTTATCTGCGCTCTTTCACATCGCTCCATCAAGACAGTCAAGTAGGATATCGGTCAAAAACTCACTTCAGGCATGCTCAAATGAAGTTCTAGTTGATCGCTTAGTTTCCACCGTAACCAATTACCCAAGTTTGGGGTGAACATTCGATTCACATGAAAGAGCGCAACCCATTCAGGCTTCCCAATGCCAACTCATAGGAGTAGTTTGTTACCGTAACCAGTCTCCCGCTCCCTTGCCAAACCTCCTCGAACTTCTCCCCTCTCCGGATCTTCTCCGCTCCCCATCAATCAGGCGGCACCGTGTTTCTCCGCCTAAAACATCGTCTGGCGGCGTCCGGGCCACAGCTGTCGTCCGGCGAGTGCTTTGCACGCCTAATGAGTTGCGATTTCGGTTTACGAGCGAGCGCGCACACCTCACGCGTGGCGCGAAAACACCCGCGGCGATGTTGTTGTTGCGCGCGGCTGGTACCGTCGCGCGGAAAGTCTTAAATGTCCAGGATTATTAGTTTTTTGAAACGCTCGTTTGTGATCACAATCGTCTTTGTCGCCATCGATCGTCACAGCGCTGCTGCTGGGTTTCTTAGGACCGTGTCCGGGCAAGGCGTGCTCCTTTGAGGGACTGTGTAGTTCTTGAGGGTTTTGTTGTTTTTTTTTCCTTTTTGTTGGGTCTCAAAATGCTGAAATACAGTACGACATAAACTATAGCTTTCTTCCGGTAAAACCGTCATTGGGAGAGCTACTTCGTTAAAGTTAAAACATTAGAAGCAGCAGATCTGCACGCTAATATACAAAATATTCTTTACAAACACGTGAGACTCGTATATCAGGGAGTTCTGTGTATATGTCGACAGAAATCCCAGCCCGACGTAGCGTCCCGAGCCCAAAATCCCGGCCAAAGCCGCCCCCAAATTCAAGATCGGGACACATCTTATCTCGAGTTCGCACTGGACCACCCAGAACCCACTTTGCTGTCCGATAACCGAGATTCTTGGTAAAGCCAATAGGCTCGATGGTACATTGAACAAACTCAGAATTTCCACTCCACTCTCTTTCGGTGAGACTCACTTTCTACTTCCGCGCCGTGAATGGATTCGTTCTCGCCACAGGAGGGACGATTTAAACAATCCCGTCGAGTTTACGTCCCTCCCTTTTAACGGCCGCTTTCGAAGTTTCACACCATTTTATGCCGTTTTTACTGCGATCTGTTCGAAAAGTCGCCGGTCGCGGTGAAACACAAAACTTTCCTTAGCTTTTTTGCCTCTCGAGAGTCTCTATGGCCTGCACACGTTGCGCCCACTTTCATCATCTGCAAATGCTGTTCAATACTCCTTAAGCTTAAAATTAAATGCGTCAGAATTTCGCTTCAGAAGTCCACTGGTCGATTCAAGTATACCCTATTTGAGGAACACAGATTCTCCTTGGTGCTTCCCGTGCCAAATTGTTTTGTTTCCCTTGTTGAGGCGGAATATCTAAAATAAAAGTCCAGGAAACAATGTTTGAAGAAACTTTATGGCTTCTTCAGATGTTAGTTCTGTCTGTCCAAAAATTTTGTGCATAACCAGATACCGTCAGATTTGGCGCACTATCCACCACTGCGAGGACCCTAAGCAAGTAGAAGGAGGAAAACGGGGCACTGTAGAGCCGATTAGTGCATGAAACGATCCAAGGGACCCAAAATCAGTCCATGTTTGCAGGCCACACACCTCTGGGTCTCCCGTACACAACCTACCTTGGACTGTCACCTGCTTCTCAAGCACTAATCACTCTCGAGAAGGCACGCTCAAACAAGTTCTCTTTCTTCCTAATCGCGTCGGTCAAATCGAGCGGAAAAACAATGTTTACGAGTCGGAACCCATTGATTTCGGCTTTTCACGGTTCGTTCCATGTCCGCACTTGTACCAGGCCCGCTAATGGCTGCAGATGCCCGAGTGACGTCGTTCCTCTGTGTATATTCGAACTCTAAACTCCCCTCGCGTACAACTCCTTCCCACTCACCAATTGTTTCGACGTCCGCGTGTGTTTCAAGATTCGCTTTTTGCGTGCGGATCCAATTATTTCCCGGCGCACTCTTTACGACTTCGGAAGCGTCGCGGCTCTGTTTGTTTCGCGGTGGTTGTTAATGGACTATAGTTGCATTTTTTCTGGACTTGCTGGTGAGATTCATGGTGGTCTTCTTGGCCTTTGTGGCCGCTCAGAAGAGGCCAGTCCATTGCAAAGCGTCTAGGGTCTGAGCTAGACGTCTGGAACCAGTCTAGACTAAGATATTGTGGCTGTACCTATTCCTTCCAGGCTGTACTTACTGTAATCAGTCCGACGTATTTGTCTTCCCCTATTGACTGCTTAAAAGATTAAGAAATCACATATAAAGTCGCCGCTCCGGGCCGGAGTCGAACCCGGATGTCCTGTGTGGTGTTTGCAACTTCGCACTCGACCACCCACGACGCAAGAGAGAGGGGTCCCATTCTGTATTTGAGCAAAGACATGTCTCCTTTTTTCACAGAAAGAAGCTACTGGAACTTCTTGGCCTTCTTAGCCGTTTAGCCTTAGCAAACCGTCTAGTGTCTCAGCAGGACGTCTGGATACTGCGCTCAGGTTGTACCTATTGTTATCAGTAGGACCTAATCGTTTTCGCGCAATATAATATGCTTAAAAGATTAAGAAATCACAGAAAAAGTCGCCGCTCCGGGCCGGAGTCGAACCCGGGTGTCCTGTGTGGAGTTTGCGACTTCGCACTCGACCACCCACGACGCAAGCGAGAGGGTCCCACTTTGTATTTGGGCAAAGAGGGTTCCTTCTGCTTTCAATGTTTGCGGGATTATGACGCCCGCCCTTCAATTGTTAACGATCCAGTCCATGTTACACATAACACACACTCGAGAAGACCCTTCGCACTCCAACCATACTGTTGTGCCTTCCGAACACGCGTTTTTGCGTCGGAGACATTAGGAAAAGTGTGTCTTAAGTGCTTCTGGGAGTTGTTTGAAATCGAACCGCGGCCTGGGCTTACAATTACACTGGAAAGGTATTCGCAACAAACGGTTTACAGCCAGGAAACCCGACACGGCTCCGTCTCGCGACCACTTGTGCCTCCGAGGCGTTGACTTGACGCTTTGTTTTCCCCCGGGCGAACGTCGTCGCCCACTTCAAACGACGCCATTCATCCAGCATTGATTTCTCGTGTTTATCAAAACGGAAACGTCTTTGTTTCTTCCTTGTGACGCGCGGCTGTTGGCGGAGTTCTGCCCGCGAAGAAGGAAGTGCTTCCACCTCTAAACTGTCCAACTTGGAGGTGGATCAAGGAACCTTGTTCAGAAAGGGTTGCTTCCCCTTCTCCGGTGCTTCTAACCCGTGGGGACTGGCGCAAGGACATAAGAGTGGGAGAGGACGCTGGACAAGACAAATGGGCGAAAGGAAGGCACATCTACTCAGGTGCGTTGAGCACTTTTTGAACGAAAGTTTGGAAGAGAGTCGTGTTTTCACTTCCAAGTGGTTCCTCACCTTCTACCCGCTCATTCCTAGAGGATCGAGGTTCGCGTCAGCGTTGGCCCTTCGCATCAAGATCCGAAAAACAGATGCCGCTATTGTCCTTGAGAGGTTAGCCAAGATGTCGCTTTTTTCTCCAGCATTCGGCGAGCTATGAGGCAGTGGATCTAAAGACCTCATTTAGGATCAAAAAGGTCAAATGGAGGAGTATGCAAAGCTGATGTTTTTACCTAAAACTCAATGAGATGCTTTATTTGGTCGTCTCTGGCAAGGTTTCCCAAACATTGTGTCCTTCTAAGGGTAATTAATTCGTACTCCTTATCAAGAAAGTAATTAACTCGGTTTTTCTCAAATTTATGTCTTTCCACAAGCCTCCACGGTGGAGGCTCCACCACAATCTACCATATCTAGCGTTTATGGAGTCTAAATTTTGACTGTCCTATCTACTTGTCATCGCACTCCACACAACATTCCTTTCTGATGAGTCCATTCCTCCATCTCAGGCCGATGAAAGAATGTGTTGGAATCCATGATCCACAGCTCCTATACTGCCCCATCCTCCTACCATCAAGTACCACTCCAAATTCCCTCCAATTCCCTGTTTTCCTCCTCGCCTCTGGCCACAAGACACCTTCCCCTAATCGCCGCCACTAATTACCCTGTTGACACTTCCCGCGCCTCACCGAAGACCCCGGCGTTTGTTTATTCCCAAAACTTCCCGTTTTCTAGGCGTATAAACAAACGCCTTCCGGATTTCGGACAACTGCTAAACCGGGAAATGTCGTCTGCATGGCAGAGACGCAAATTGTGAGTTGGACCGGTTTCTTGAGAGGCGACCATGCGCGTCGGCATTGTGCCCTTCCCGGAGGATTTCGATGGAGGTGAGTTTCTCGGGGATTAGGACTAAAACAAAGGCTTCGACACATGATAGGCCTGAACTCTTTGTTTCTTCCGAGAATCTTTTGGTTCTAAGCTGCAAGGAGATGGGCTGTTGGATGGTTTGATTCGCCTGTTTTATGTAGTCCTTCCTCAAGACAAAGGCACCAAACATTCAAGATAAGCGGCTTCGTTGACAAGGCAGTTTGTGTGGTTCAAAATTTCAACGACCTATGACGACAATGACCGAATTGAAGGTCCTCAAAGATAGAAGGCAGTCAGCCCTCTGTGCATCCATTGTTATGTGGTTAAAGTCATATTCCATGGACCCATGGACTCACTAGCGGGCACAAACCCTTGGACGCGTTTAAAGAAGGAGAAATGTGTGAGCTTGCAGCATCTGATCCTTCCGAAAGTGGAGTCGGGACTAGAATTGCCCTTCGACTCGACTCGACTTTGACTCGAACTAGTTCGACTTTGGAGTCGAGTCGAAGTCGAAGTTCGAGTCGAGTTGAAAATGTAAAATCGAGTCGGGACAACTTGGTTTGAGTTGCCCCGGACCCTCGGCAAGTTGTTTAGCGATAAGACTTGCTGGTTCTAGAAAACTGCACCCCCTCTGTAAGTACGACAAGGACACTGGTGCTGCTTAGATCGTCCATTAGGGCATAAACTCCTCATGATATCCTTGCAGAGGTCCTTGCAGAAAACACGCCATGTGTCACATGCGTTGTATGATCTAACGCGTGACTTCTGAGTCACCATATTGTTTCCCAGGCTGGGAAAGGTCGCGACATTCGGCTCTCCACAATTTCCTGAGAATCGCCTCTTGGAAAACAAATTAATTGGAATTACCACAATCCGAGTAAATGTCAAAACATAGGAGCGCGTATATAAAAGGCCACAGGCCCAGGCGATTGCGAGCGCCAAACACCTCCTTCGCCCGTTTAGTTCACTTTGAATTACTGTCATCTTGAAGGATCATCGTTCGTCCGACTAATGAAGGGGTGTGGGAGAGCGTGACGTGTCTTCTTCTGTTGAGACGTAAGGAAGGTGGGCTGATTATCGCCATGGATACTTACACCAGGGCAGACGAAAACAGGGAGGTGCCTTTGTTTCACCTCGGTTTAAGAGGCGCGTGTCCAGCCGGCTATCAGAAGACTGGTGATGTATCCCCCTCGTTGTTAGTTCTGTTGGCCTTAAGGCTCATGCGTTGGACCCATCGCCATAGAAGTGTCCTGTCTTGAGGCTCTTGCCAATACTAAATTGTGCTTCGTAGGGATTTTGGTTTGTCATATTCTATACAAGCGAAGTTGTCCATGTTGGTAAGCTACCGAGTCCTGGGAAAGTTGGTGAAAGTGTGTGAGTCAAGCTTAAGACAAAGACAGAAGACAACCACTTTATGTTCTGTGGTTAAGGTCAGAAAATGTCATGAAATCAGGCGAAGACAGAAGGAAGAATTGTCCATTCAGATTCCTAGCCACCCATGACGAGTATCAGATCCTCCGAAGTTTCGCAGACTTTTAGACGGGACAGACGTCAGCTGTAGACGTAGACATTGCACCTAGACATTTTCTTCTGGAGTGTTCTCCCAGTACCAGACAGACTGGCTCAAGGAAATGTCTCTCGCGAACCGTTTAACACGAGTGATACTTTGAGGTTCTTCGGATTCACATTTGCGCTAGTTTCTCTAGTTTTTCAAGACCACCACGTTTTTTAAGCATGAGATAGATAACGATGTATGCCCTTTGGTCTGTGTGCATTAAAGTCGAAAAACAGTATTATATAAAAGATTCTCAGCGTTTTATATTGGATTTTCTCCACTAGGTGGTTAGAGATAGCCCCTTTACACCGTTAAATAAATGGCTATTAAGAGCTCAAAGAATTTACGACTTATCAGGTTACGGTAGCCATATACAGGAAAAGATAAGTGTTGCCTCTACCGTACTCCTAAGTCGCTTTGTCGGGATTACCAACAATGAAACACTTAAATCACTTCTTTCATATCCCGTGGATATATCAAGGATTCGCCGGCTTGCTTCCCTGTTTATCCACATCCGTCTCGTTTCCTTGGCAACCTTTACCTTAAGACAAATCCTTCCCATTGTGAACCTCCAGATCCCAGGAATCTTTCAGTTTCAGTCGTTTGCTCGGTTTATCATCGGTGCCGCCTGCTTCTCGATGGGTTCTCAGGTTCTCGTGGGACTTAACGACCTTCTTGACTTTGTTTTCGCCCGGAGTGCGCTCGCCAGGAGTGCGCCTTCTTTTTGACTTCTCCTGCCTGGCCGCCTGTCAACCGTGAACACACTTTTTGCCTTAATTACCCCTCGATTAATCAACCCGAGAACGATCGCGCCGCCAACGGAGCCTTTGAGTGTTTTCCGATCGATCTTGTGGCTCCTCGTGGTCTCCTCGTCCTCCGAGGCGCCTGTTCCTTGTTGTGAAGAATGACTCACTTTATTTACTCTATCCGTGTTGGAACGTGGACAGCACACGACTTATCGGCCCTTTCAGATCTCCAATCGGCGCGAACCTTCCAAGTCGGCCTGCAACCCGGCTGTTCCCAGTGCGAGACCAAGGACATCGACGAATCGTCGTGGTGGGCGACCACAATGCGGGAGTACAACAATCGTGACAAGAGGGTGAACGACATGGAGCTGGACCCGTGCATGGCTGCCGAGGTCCGGCTCAAGAAGAAGCGCATGGGCTCGAAGTAAGTGACGCCAGATTCAACTGTCCAGAATCAGAGATAGTGCGGTTCCCGTGCCAGCATCTTTTTGGGATCCGTCTCTGTGTGGAACACATCTTTGTTAAGCGCCGTGATCATATAGTGTTGGTCCCAATCAGGATCGGTCAAAAGCAAAACCCTGAAATCAACTCTGTCCGAACACATTTCCACAAAACAGCCTTTGAGGCGGCAAACGGTGAAGGACAAGTAGATTGATAAACTTAGAGAAGGGAAATAACGAGGTTATTCAGAATTAATGCATTTACCGGAAAAATAAAAAGGCGCGGCTCCGGTGTGATTCGAACCCGCATCGAACGTTTGGCAACTTCATAGGTTTCAAGCTTGCATATATTGTTTGGGCCGTTTAGATACGGTATTTTTCGCGCACTGTTGTGTGCTATAATGTTACAGGCCAATGATTCCCACTAGGGATGCAACCGGTTCCGGCTTCCGGTTTTCTTCTGTTCCGGTTGCATCCCTAATTCCCACACCTAAAACAGCCTAAACAATATAGTAACAGTTAAAGGCTACCTTATTGCAAAACGTTCGGTGCGGGTTCGAACCCCACCGGAGCCAAGATTTTTTATTTTTGGGGTAAATGCACTTGCTTCGCATAATCGCGCCATTTTCCTGTTTCTAGTCTTAAAAATGCATAATTTGGGCCAGAAGTTTTGAATCGTTGGAATGCGGAACAGCTGAACCACTTGGCCTATTTCGGGAAGGGGCATTCTCCTTAGGAAACCCAAAACAGTGCGCTATTCCAGGAACCGCAAGATCCTCGTGCTTCTTCTCGCCGCCCTTCTGCTCCTCTGCCTCGCGGCCGTCTTCCTCATCCTCCTTCTGAGTCGTTCCCAGGCGACCACTGATTCCGGCCGGTCGGACGACTACGAAGAGAGGCAAACGGTGGAGCTACTTCCCGCCTCGGCCGTGCTGAAACCTTCGCCAGAGACGGAGTACTTCCGTCGAGCGAGTGACGACGTGATTGTCGCGGAAGCGAGCAAGAAAGAGGAGGACCCTCCTGAGGAGCCAGAGACTGAGGATGAGGAAGAAGACGCCACTACCGTAGCCCCGACCGAAGCGGAAGTGGACGAAGACGAGGAGGAGCTTGATGAGGACGAAGATGACGAGGACGAGGAGGTGGAGACGACCACCAAGAAGCCTTCGGGCATCGACTGGTCGAAGGTCCTTCCCGAGATGGACGACGACTACGAGCGGAACTTGGCGGAGGCGGGCGACGCCCAGAAGGACCTCGCCTTCGTGGAGACAGAAGTCGTCAGATCGGTGGGAGGCGCGCTTCTGGGCGCGACTAACGGTGCTGCTTCAGAACTGCTTCGAGTACTTCAAGGACGACTACCTGGAGTCCGGCGTCTACAAGATGGAGAGTCCCTCGGGCGAGGTCTTCTTCGCCGCCTGCGACATGGACACCGGCAGCAAAGGGTGGACTGTCATGTCCAGGTTCGCAAAGCTCCAAGCAGCGACGACGCCATGTGCCCACTTTCAGGAGAATAAACGACTTCATGTTCTGGAACCGCACCTTCGAGGAGTACGCCGTCGGCTTCGGCAACCCCGGCGAGAGCCACTGGCTGGGCCTGGACCGCGTCCACGAGCTCGTCTCCCACTTCCCGGGCGGCAAGGCCCTTCTCCGCATCGAACTCCGGAACGACCTGTGCAGTCGGAGAGGAGCCTGCTCGGGGGAGGGCGCCGAGGGCTACTGGTGGGGCGAGTGGAAGTTCGCCGTCGACGACCGCTCCAAACTCTTCAAGCTGAGTGTGTCCTCGGTCCTGAACGGGAATCTGTCCACGACCGCCTTCGACTACTTCCACTCGATGAACAACAACCAGCCATTCACGACGGTCGACCGGGACAACGACCGTAGAGCGTCAAGGAACTGCGCCGTCTTCAGGAACTACGGGTAGGCCATTGTTAGCCCTAATGAACGCTAATAAGGAAAACTATCCTTAGGTGCATATAAAATTGCTCCTTTCAATAGTCGATTAAAATTGCTCTTTTAAGTAACTCAGAAATGGATTTACCCTTGGAATCCTTATTTTACCTTCATTATCAGCTCCGTTGCACAGGGATTCAGCTGAAACCCCCTAGACCAGTAATCTGCCTGTTTACTAACCAAAAAATACAGATATCAAAAGGGAAATCTGCCGAACGCTCCCTAAATAGGCTTATCCTCCTATTACTGCTCGAAAAAAATCGAAAAACAGCTAGAAGTAGCGAATCATAGGGGGTGTCCCATAGTTTTGACGCACCTGAGACGAATCTCCGAATTTCTTCTCATTGATTTTTGTTTTTTTTGTATCCACGTTTTTTGCAATCCTTTTAACGTGGAAATAGTTATTTGCCTCAAAACGTCCAGAAAGTTCATTGTGTTGAAAATGAAAGGGGTGTCCTAATGTATCCTCTACATCTCCTTCTTCCAGAGGTTGGTGGCACCGCGACTGCGGCTTCATGGCGCTCAACGGGAAGTACGGCGTGACCGAAGGCCACTCCAAGGGTCTCTACTGGCTCTACCAGCACAAGACGAAGAACGCCCTCGGCACCACAGTCACCTACAACGTGAACCCAGGCGCCGTGGTGATGCTCCTCCGGCCGCTCTGACCCCACGAAGCTTTACACCCCATTCACTATTTCTCATGCGACTTCAGCTACGGGCACATCTCATCGGCATACTGTATGTACTTATCCGGCCTAGCTCTACTTACACATATTTTACGAAGAATAAATGGCGATTTATTTGGAGTCAACGTGGAGAGACAGAGAGAGGCTCGGGTTCAGGAATTGAGCGGGCGGAGCATCATGATCGTGAACTTGGGATTGATGTTGTAGGTGACCATTATGCGAGAGTCGGTGGCGTGCGGAGCCTGGTAGATCCAGCAGAGCTTCCGCGTGGTTCCGTCTTCGCTTCCGTAGAGACCGTTCGGCGCGACGAAGGTGCAGTCGTTGTGCCACCAGCCCCTGGAAGGAGAAGTCAGTTTTATGGACTTTATCCGAAGCCCTTATTCCTCTGGGTCTTTCATTTTGCCTCGGTGGTGAGCGGTCGGATCGTTCCGCTGCTCTCTGAGTTAGCGGTCGACCTTCCATTCCCCGCCAATCAAATGATTGCCCCGGCTCCCAGAAGGAGTGGAACCCCAGGGATGCCGTAGTTCCAACGCCGCCAACAAGAAGAAGACGTCGCGACCACATCGGCAGCCCTGCAACTTCAACCGGACACCCAAGTCTCTACAGAGCTCTGAAGATGGAATGGCCCGCAGCAACAGGATCCCGAGTTCCGATGCCTCATCGTCTTCAACATGCGTCTTCCACCCACTTGGATGCCGGCCACGATGAAGCAGCGGATATGGAGCGCCTCGGGAACCCCGGAATAGCAGCACCAACATCGACCAACTCGTCTCTCAGGGATCGTCCAGAAATGAAGTCTGCTTTGCAAATGTGTGTCTATTGTACTCTGTCTCTGTTGTGCATTTATGGCGATCCGCTAGTCGTAATGGCTATGATTCGGAATAAAAGTTAAGTTAAGTCTTATTCCTCTGAGGCTTCTTAACCCATAGGAAGTGTTTATCTTAGAAGTCTCCCAAATAACTGTTTTAAAGCTCCAGTGTGATCCGAAACAAAGGCTTCTTGAGGGTACTACGGCACACGATAAGTGCCAATGACGGGAACCTAGCCGATCTAAAGTTCCAGAGCGGTAACAACCTGGTCAGGCTTACAGACGCACGCGTGTCTGTTTTCTGTCTGCAGACACACACGCTTCAGTTCGAGACAGACACACTACAGACGCTGAAGACAGACATAGACGCGTCTGTAAGGGCTATACTCTGCGTCACAAACGCAGCTGCGTCTGTTTTTGTATGAGGACCACACACAGCGTCAGTGACGCAGAGTATGACCCATCCTTAAAGACCCAAGCCTGAATCGGCTGACCTTCTACAGCTGACCTTCTGGTAACATTGGACAGGTCTCGGACCCCATATGTTTTGTCAAAGCAAGCTTCTGGGTCCTCCAGAACGACTCACCCGTAGTTCTTGAAGCGGGCACAGTTGGTGGCCCTCCGGTCGTTGTCCCTGTCGACGGTCGTGAAGGGCATGTTGTTGTTCGTTTGGAAGAAGTCCGTCTGCCCAGTGATGTTGCCCGCCTTCATGTCCGAGATGTGGAGCGTGTAGTTCGCTTCGGGGCCGTCGATGGCGAACTCCCACTCGCCCCACCAGAAGCCGTCGGCGCCCTTCCCGGAGCACGCGTTCCGGCGGTTGCAGATGTCGTGCCGCAGCTCGATCCTCAGCAGCATCTTCTTCTCCTGCGACGACTGGACGATGGCGTGGATCTTCTCGAGCCCGAGCCAGTAGGAGGATTTAGGGTTGCCGAAACCCTCTTCGTACTCGGCGTAGGAACGGTTCCAGAAGACTGTGTTGTCGGTGCGCCTAAAAGGGACGATGGGAACGTCGGAGGGAGTCGTTGGACCTACTTCTGGATGATCGTCCACACTTTCCCGTCGGTCTTGGAGTCGCAGGCGACTTGGAAGTGGCTGTGACCGTTGTGGAGCTGCACGATGCTTATGGTCTCCTGCGGAATGTCCTGGATGTGGCAGGCCTGGAAGGATGGGAAGATCAGAAAGAGGGACTTGGAGTGGCGTTGAACAGGGTAGAACTCAAAGAAGCCCCACTTACCGGAATGTAGCGCGGCGCCTTCACGATTATCATATCCATCGCTTCTCCACTCCCTTCCTTCTTCTCCTCCTTCTCAGCATCCAGAACAGTCGTCAGAGTCCGCCCCTTGTCGTGCTCAACGACCTCCTCGTCGAACGTAGTCTTGACGGTGCCGGTCACAGTCGTGCGGACTACTTCATGACGCTGGATTTCGGTCTCTTCCGCCTCGATTTTGACCTCCGGAGGGGGAGGAGGAGTCTCGGTGGTTGTGGACGTGGATGTGGTGGTTTGGGTAGTGGAAGTAGTGGGTTCAGGAGTAGTCGTGGTGGGAACCGTGGTGGTGGTTGTCGTGGTAGAAGTAGTAGTGGTGGTGGTCGTTTCCAGAACCTCTGGCTTCTTGGTGATGTAGATGTCGCCACGGTCATCGTAGTCGTCCTCTGTGAGCTTTTCCAGGCGTCGCTTGTCAACTTCTTCTCTCCTGTAGGGGACGTTCTTGTAGGGATCAGCGACGCCCTTGGACAACGGTCGGTCCCATTGGTCCTGCAAATGCGGGCGGTTCACCTAAGCCAGGCGGAGCAGTACCTCGGGAACGGCGAGCAGATGGTCGTCGTATTCTATGTCCAGGAAGTATTCTACGCCCAATGCGCCGAAGACGACCGTGGAAAGGAGAAAGAGAGCCACCCGAGTCATCGCGCCGAGCTGAAATAGGACCGTGGAAGTGAGAATGTCCTAATGGGAAGAGGGTCTCCTCAAAGGAAGATGGACAGGAGATAACCATGCAACGACCGTTGTGCTTTGGACGCGATGCGCTCGGCGTTGGACTCGCGGCAGGTCACATTCCTGTCTCCCGTCTTCTCTCCATCCTCCTGCCCATCATAAACAAAAACAATTTGGAAACATTACATACCAGGGCCCAAGTCAGGAAACCTCTATCTCGCAATTAATCACACCTCACCACTACAGATCCAACACAACGCGATCGACCTCCTCGCTATCGGAAAGGCGACCCTGTCCGTCCAAGAGTGGGGCGACGCAAAATGCAAATCACGCAACAGAAGCAGACAGACGCGAGAAGCGCTATGAGTCACGCTGCAGAGCGGTCGAAGGCGATATCCGACGGGTCTACAGACCGCGCCGTCTGTCTGCACTTGGACGGCGAAAGTGCAAAGCGCGATGCGCGAAGGCCCGCTCGCGCTGGTACCGTGAGGACAGATGCAGCCAGGACAAGGATTGTAGATTGAAATGGCCTCTTGTCAAGGGGTGATCGACCTTGTAAGAGCCGGATAGCTACAGTATCTGCGGGCTCCTTTGCAACTACCAACGTTTGATGTTCTATGAAATCAGTAGGACAACCAAGTAAGAGATGAAGACACCACGTCAGTAGATAGGCAACACTGTCTCCTTCGAGCCTCCTCTAACCAATGTTCAGCACTTTACAGAGGGCAAAGGCGTTTTATGACCATGTTCATATGATGTATTGTCAAAACAGGCCCACATGAGTCATGTCAACAAGGAAGCAACACTGACCAGTGGACAATGTGGGACAGCACGCAAGGAATGAATACGGCTTGAGATCAATAAATCGACAAAACGGACCTCTTCTTCGTTCGCAAAATGCAAAGGGCGGACAGACTGCGGCGACGGACGAGCATTAAACTTTGTTTTGGCTTCAACTGACGCGATCGGTGCAGAGAGGGGTGCATTTCTGAAGTTGGCGCCTTTTGAGTTATGCGGTTGTGTGGAAGTTAGGCACCGCGGAGCGTTTGGAAGAAGTGAAGGACTGTGGAGCGAGATAGGCTGTTCAGCTCTAGCTAGGTGTGGCCTTAGCAAGAACCTTTGATCTTTAGTTCGCTAGAACTGTGATCAATCACCAGGAGAGTCCTCAGCTGGGCCATCGATGCTCTATGTTGGGTCACTTTATTCAAAAGAAGGCAGTGAATAAACAGATAACTCGTGTGTCCACCGAAGATGCTATCACAACGCCTAAAGGACGGAATACTTGGACGAATTCTCCCACTTTTGGAGCAGATCCTCATCGGCCTTCTTCGTGAAAAGCCTCCTTGTTTGAGGACTCTCCTGACTCCCGTTTCCTGGATCGAGCTTCTTGAAGATTTCAGGCGCGATTCTCTTGATTGCCGACGCATTATGTTGGTTGAAGTAGCCAGGCATCTGGAAAAAAGCTTATCAGATCAAATGAAAGGCTTCAAAAAGTTTCGACCTCGGCAGGATTCGAACCTGCAATCTTCGGTTCCGTAGACCGACGCGTTATCCATTGCGCCACGAGGCCAGTGGAGGCGTGGGAGGCTGATCACTACTTGAGAAGCATTGCTTACCCTTGTTTTCCTTGGATTCAACTTTATAAGCTCTTCTCTGGAATACCGCCGCGATTCTTCACTGTTCGTCGGGTGTGGCTCCTCGGGAGAGGCCACCAACCTCAGGTGAACACTGCTTCTAGAGAGGAACGCGCATTCCTTGGATTTACAGCAGTCGAACTGCTTGTCCAAGACGGGGAACTTCTTGATCTGGTAGATTTTCTTAGGCTTTGCTTCCTTTGTCGCGTAAAGCCGAGGTTTGAAGGCCAAAGCGGTGACCTCTTTCCCCGCGATGACTTGCGTGGCGTGGAGCTTGAGCACTTCGTTGCGGATCTCCCTGGATTTGAACTCCACGAAACCCATATTTCTGCAAGAACGAATAGCCACCGGAAAGAAGGGGAAGAAGCCTACTCGGTGACGCCGTTCTTCGTCTTCTGTGCAACATTGCAAGCTTCGATTGCTCCGTACTCGCTGAAGCACTTCCAAAGGTCGGTGGGGAACGTGTTCGGGGGCAGGTGGAAAATGACGATCTTCCTGAAATCGTTGAATTTGAAACTGATCCGAGATACTTGAATGGCTCAATTCTCAGCCCTTGACCCTTCTCCGACCCGTACAATGTGGGTCACCGAGTTAGGAAGCTACCTAAAGAACTTTTATGCAAATTTTCCTGCTATGGAGAACTTATCGCTTAATCACGAGGTCCTACAAGTCACCGCTTACCTCTGAGCAATTTGCTGCACAGCTTTATTGTCACACCCATTGTGAGGCGGCTTCACAGTACACAGCAGAGAATCTACATCAGCTACTTTCTTCTTCTCAGCTCCATTGCTCATAGCTGGCCGATACAAGAAGGTCCAGCCGAACAAATCTATGCTGTGCCAGCTACAGCGCTGTATGGGCACGCCGATCGATGTGATATCTTCGACCGGTGAGTGAGCACGCCGACATGACCAACGTCGTTGCGAGAAAACACGTGGTCAGCCTACCAGCGCCATTCGAAGATTGCCGCAGTCGACAAGAAGTATCGATTGGGCTCGCGGAGATGGTGGCAGCGGACAACGATGCTGGGTAAAGTGGTCCAAAGTTGGGTCAAGAGTACGTCAGGGGTGGGTCATAGGTTGAATGAAAAAAAAAATTCGCCCCCTAAGGGATTCGAACCCTTGGCCGTTAGATTAAAAGTCTAACGCTCTACCGGCTGAGCTAAAGGGGCTTGAAGACCCCTCCTCCATGAGCTCGTTATTCCTCCCTTGACGCTCTGTTTCCTTCCAAAGTGGAACACCTAAGCTACTTTTAAACTACTTAGAAATGAAGCTCACAAGTTCAATTTTTGCACAAGGAATTACTTCTGGTTCGTCTAACTCAATGTGGCCTCGTGGCGCAATGGATAACGCGTCGGTCTACGGAACCGAAGATTGCAGGTTCGAATCCTGCCGAGGTCGAAACTTTTTTGGTTTGGCAAATTCGTGTAGATCATTCTAAGATTTTTTATTATAATAAACTGTTTGGAGAAAACGTGTCAAAAGAAAAAGCTCGTAAGCTTCAAAAATCTTCGACCTCGGCAGGATTCGAACCTGCAATCTTCGGTTCCGTAGACCGACGCGTTATCCATTGCGCCACGAGGCCAGTGGACTAAAAGTTCTGGAGCTCCTATAACATTGTCAGGATGCACAGTCAAGCCGATCTACTAATCAGGACAAACCTTCCAATCCGATTGATCCCACTCGCTCTTTGGATACAGTTTAACTTTATATACAACGTTATCACATTCAACAATTACCAGTATTAAGATTACAAAGAAACAACGAGGGAGATGATCGCTACAAGCTCCAAAAGTGTGGTAATTGTTGGGACCCGGAGTTGGCTGTAAGTGGCAAACATTATTATAACTGCTCTAGTTGTAATTTGATATATAAACTTCGGTGACCAAATATTTGTTCTTGTGCCTCCTCTCCTTAAACCTTGCCACGTCCTTCCGTGTGATAATGCCTCTTAGCTGAAACGCATAACAGGGCAATGAGAAGCCTTCAAGAGAACAGTTACCCTGTTTTCGTCGTCCACTACGGCCAAGTACCGTAACCCGAGACCTCTGAAGAGGTGATAGATCGATTGCAGAGACGCGTTTAAGGGAACGCGATGAGGAGTCGGGTGGATGTAGGGCTGGAGATCGACCCAGCATTTCAAGTCGTTCGGTCGGAGTTTGTCCTCGAGGTTAAGGGCGCACTGGTCGTATCTTGGGTAGAGGTCTTGGAAATCCGATAAGGTGACGATTCCGGCGCCTTCTACCATGTGATGTCCTTCCCGATCGATTGAGAAGGCCTGGAAGAGCAGCGTGTCAACTTTCATATTCACTTTTGGATACCCGCTGGGCAAAAGCAAAGAAGAAACATGGACCTACCCTCTTGGTGAGCAGTGTGATGAGCTGCTTCCTCAGGATCAGTCCCTTAAGGTGACCATATTCAGGGTACTGGCAGCCTGGCAACGCAGGGTCTATCCTATCCACAATAGGAAATCCATGGTGTCGAGTCCCATGCAGCACCTCAAGCACTCGGCCGACCCTCTCCCTCCTCTCCATAGCCACGACGTCCTTCCTCATGACCCTTCGAGCAAGGATGTTCCTGGAAAGCTTCGGAGGGTGCCATCCAAGAATCGGTACTTCCGCCAGGTCGATGTGCGCGTCGTACAAACCCTACACAGAGCTGGCTTTGATGGGATATGACGCTTCTGAACGTTACCTCGTTGAAGATGTCGCCCACCCACTTCGTGGTCATCAGAACGAGCATGATGGGAAGACCGAACGTGATGTCCTTCGTGGCTTCTACGATGATGGCGGTGAGGCTGATGGTCATTCGGACGACCCCGCCCAGTTGGGCTGCTGCTCCGGCCAAGGCGTACTTTCCAGGGTCGATTCCCGTCTGAAAAGATACAAGTAGTGCATAGAGGGATAAGCGTCTTTAGAAGCAGGCAATGGGAATAACGTTACACACCACATTCGGGAACAAGTTCTCGACGATGATTCCAAAGAGGCGACCCCAAGCGGCGCCGGTTAGAAGACTCGGAATGAAGACTCCAGCTGGAACGGAGAGACCATAGGTCCACAAGGTCAAGAAGTAATATTCGATAGCGAAGATGGCCAAGGTCCCTGCGCGGAAGGAGTTCATCGGACTGTGGAAGAGGTTCTTGACGCTTTCCTCGGGGTTGGCGAAGAAGAGGTTGGCCACTGCAGAGTACTTTCCTTTGGGACACCACAGCTGCAAGCAAATGTACTGCTTTTCTCGATGTCCGCCGCTCACTTACCCTGGTCACATCAGTGAGGTTGGGATTCACACCCACAGGCTGGCAGTCATCGATGATGAAGATGGTCGTGAAGCCAATGAAGGCCGACGCAGCTGCGACCAGAAGACACTCAAAGAGCTTCTGGAACCTGTTGGTGATGAACTTCTTTCTGAAGCTGGACAGATGAGTGTTGAGGTAGTTGAAGAGGGCGCCGGACAGTCCTCCCATGGCTCCGATGACCAAGAAGAAGGGAATTTCCCAGATGTTGTAGCTGTTATTCTAAACTGGTGTTGCTGGAGCTGATCCAAGACTGTCTTACCTCGAAGACACCGAAGTTGGCCAATCCCGTCCAGGACAAGAAGCCTCCCTTCCCGTAGAAGACGCTCAGAAGACAGTTGACAGTGAATGAGGAGATCATGGCGGAGAAGAACATTCTCCAGGTGAGGCTCTGGTTCCAGAAACTCGCTCCTTCTTCCAAACTGAACAGCACGCCTCCTATGGGTGCCCCGAAGGCGGCCGCTACTCCAGCAGCTGCTCCTGCGCTCACAAAATCGCGCTTTTCGCGGTCGTTGCGGAAGTATTGGAAGAGGCCGAAGTCGAAAGGGAGTGAGATGCAGCGTCCTTGGGAGATTCCAGCGGCTACTACGGCCCCGGAGTGGATCATGGGACCTTCCTGAAAGAAGATAAGTAGCAATGATGAGCATGAAGACAACCAACCTTTCCAGCAGCGAGACCTCCACCCACCGAGCACGCCACTCCAACAGCCTTGGCCACCAGCGTCTTGAGCCGCACAACACCTGGAATCTGGATTCCGTTGAGGAAACACTTAATTTGCGGGATCCCGGATCCTGCTGCCACGGGCGACACGTAGAGCACCAAACAGGCCGCAATGGCCACCAGGCAGAGGTTGTAGGCCGCCCAGGAAGAAAGCACCATCCACATGCACCCTCCTCCCGACGTGGTAAGCTCCTTCTCGTCGCAGAGGTTGATAAGTGATGTTATGATGATGTGGAACTTGATCTGACTACTGTAGTACACCATGACGTCGATGAAGACGGCGATGAGCGCCGTGAGCACTCCAATCAGGAAGCACACCTGCCAGCGTTGGATGGACTGACTCATGAGTTCGTTCTGGTGGTCGGCATGCTGCTCCTGCTCTCTGTACAGCTCGTTCTCTACGATTTCGTAGTCCAAACTCTCGTATTGCGCGGAGAGGAGGTGTTCTTCGTGCGCGGGATTTCTCTGGGGCATTCGATGGCCTTCTTGGCGGAGGCGCTCTTCTCTGGCCTGTCTCCTAGCCAGGGCGTGGAGGCTGTTGTAAGAAGATACTCTCTCCAGGCCTGTGACAGGGTTCTCATTTGGGTCCAAACTGAAAGAGCCACAGTATGTAGTGATGTTTGGAAAACATGAACACAGCATAAGCCAAAGAAATTTCGTTTCCCTCTTGCTTTCTAATTTGGTGCTTTGGTCAGATAATTCAGCACTTGTCCTTCCCCTTTCGACTACCTAAGGTAAAGTACTTTCGAAAAACCAAATTCAATCGTCGCGCCATTTGATAAGGACATCGTGCACCGCAGGAGCTCTGATTAGAAGCGCTTAGAACGCTGATTAACAGCCTGTCATAGCCTTCCGAAATTTCTAAATCGCCACTGGGGAACGCACTTGAAAAGAAGAAGCCTCTTATTCTATCATTAATCCCTCAAGCAGCATTACCTTGCCGTAGAGATAGTCCTGTTTCTCCTCATACCACCCTCCAGGGTCGATCCACGCGGACGTCCCCCCATGCCGTGGACTCCAGCAGCAGCCTGGAGGAGAGGCGCATCGTCGTCGTCCAAGAGGAAGCGCCCTTGCATAGACGTTTCTCGCTAGGTCGAACACTCTGAAGCGCGCGGAAAGGTAGAAACAAGAAACGGAGACGACACGTGATTCAGTGTTAAATAATGAACTCGTTTCCCGATGGTACTAGAGAACGCTCCTGTGATCACTCAAGGCAACGCGACGGATAGTGACCACTGCCGCCCCACAAAAGGTCACCTCAGAGCTATCGATTCGCCGCGGCTGCAAATGGAAGTAACATGATAAAAACAACTCGGCCTCCCTCTCGTTTATCGGCGGCTTAACCCGCTCCGGAGAGAAGGCGACAGTCGAACGGACGACACGTAGGAGTGGAGGAACGTGGCTTCGCTTTGCTTTGAATACAGTATGGCATCAGAACAGGGAAGTCACATATGATGAAACACCTATGGGGAGAGCGTAAACAGATGTGTGTGCGAGTGTTCGATGGTCAAGTGGTGAGTCAAGCCTCGTCAGAAAGTGGAATATGCCGAGAAACTATGCTAGGGCTAACCAATGTTGACAGTTTGATGGTTCAAAGTAAAGCGAGAACGACACTCTGGCGGGTGCACCCTAATGTTTATATGAACGGAACGTTGGAAGTAGGGGCGTGCACTATATATACACAGACAGTATTGTTTGTCAAGAGCGTCCTCAAATTCTTTATCACTGGGTAGAGAACAAAATACGCAAAAGTACGGTGACTTCTAGGGACCGTATTAGACTGAAAGGAGACACGGAACGAGAACCAAGTATAAAGTCCAAATGATCGATTTCCATGATACGTTGTACTAGATTCGCTGTACAGCGATCACTTTGTAACGGCTTCTGGCAAAGAGAGCTGCCAAAAACGATAAGTATCTAAAAATCGGACCAGATGATGCCGTTGAGAGTTATCTCAAATTTAAACTTGTTCACTCTCCGCTTGAAGACATAGGGCATGCATGCCTCCGCCGTCTAAAGTCTTAAGTATCGGAGCAGGAGCATTCATTCACAAAGCAACCCCCAATCCTCAGCTGTTCAACCCATCGGAAGGAGGCGACGCCAGCAATGTGCGAGTTCTCCTTGGTGTCTCGCCACGATGCAAAACATTCTGGCTATGCGCGATTTCGCGACCTTTATTCCTTCAACAATTGTCCAAAAGCGTGAATTTCTGTTCCGAACGGAGGACGTGTGAAAATAGATCCGCTGACATCGCTTTCTGCTTTCAGAACAGTTGCGATGACCACTAGGTTGTGTCTCGCGTTTCTCTGCTTCTTCTTCTACGGGTTCACGGCGGCTGAATGGGCGATCGATGTGGATTACTCCGTGGAGAATGGTATGTCACGGTGATGGAGCGCTTTGGAATGAGACAGATTCAAGCTCTGTCAGACTAAGACAGACGACACAAAAAGACAGACAGCTTTTCTGAGACACAAATGAGCCCGCGATGTCGATCCGCGATCCTACCTTCTTGTAATATGAAGGGCACCGCTTAAACGAAATTCTTATAGATGCGGGTCCCGGGCTAAGCTCATACTCCCCGCTTGGTGCGATCCTAGTTGATCGGCTGCCAGACGGCAACTTCACGGGTCGTTTTCGCGCAGCCAATGGAATAACAGCGCAACTGACAGAGAAGCTCGTGGAGGCGGCGAAGAGTCCTAAGTCGATATATCGAATTCGCAGTGGCAACGTTTTCTCCTTCAACGAACCGGTACGTTCGGCCTTCTAACTGTTAGCAACTGACTGGATTTATTACAAAGCATACAGTACAGCAGTACTGTGGATTAGCCATCGGAACATTTATACCGAAGGTTCTTTTGTTCCTAGCTGCTACAATCCCTTTAACACACTCGACAACCCTAATCTCCCCTTTCCAGTGCCTGCTGCTCCGCTCCAATCTCGCGCATCTCTTCCATGTTTCGATCGATCCCCAAAAGCAATCGATCTTCTCCATCTCTGTGTTCCCTGATGGACTGTACGAAGCCGGCACGGACTACACCAACTGTCAAGGCTTCGAACTGGCACCAAATGCTCGCTTCACTGCGAATGTCCGTGTCTTGAAGAGTGGAGAACTCCCAACTCCGGACACGGTCTCGTACTTGCAGAAGATGGAACGCGAGCGCCAGAATCGACAACATGGAGCGCAACAGGACAACCGTTCTTTCATCGCTAAATACGTAAGTCGCCACTAGAGGATGTCGTGCAGTGTAGAGTCATTGGAAACGGAGTGATCTGACTGTGTTCTAGTCCGCACCCCGTGGGCTAGCTGTTTACAAAGTAAATGAACTTTCTTTGAGATTCCTCGACGCCCCAACTTAATTGACTAATTTCAGTGGATGTACATTGTTCCCGTCGTTGCGTTTGTGGTCATATCCAACGCGATGACCCCCGAACAAGGAGGAAGTGAGTAGGCTGTTTATTTATACGTTGTTGCCGCTTTAATAAATCACTTACAATTGTGCTGCATTCTGAATGTTTCCCGGTTACCTTTCCGGTGCTATTATCTGTTCTGTGAACGCATTATCTCGTATTTTACGTTATATTACAGACGACCAGACGGACACGGATGTCAGACAGACAAACGGACACTAATATGGCGGCGAAGGTATATCCACTCCAAATAGCATCTATTCTAATTCAATATCTTTTCAGGTTGCGGAGGTATTCCTTACCGCAGGGCACGCCTTTCAGAAGCTCGGGGATTTAACGTTGCAACTACAGACAGGCGGTCGCGCCGATGAATGTGATGAAAAGTAGGTGACCATACACTTTAGATATCTAGAGGTTAGATACAGTATAAAATCTATTTTCTTGTCCGGGTGCATATTAGAGCCGAAAGGACAAAACAAATCTATCTAAAATACTTGAAAATAGAACGTTTTTAATATCACTTTTTCAGCAAATGGACCGATAAAGATGTAAACAGTCTCCGAGATGCCCTGACGAGATTTGCCCACGAACTGGACTCCATTTCAGAGTCAGTAGTCGGCAGAACAACGTATGTTTCAATCAAGTCATTTTTCATCTTTTTTGCTACACTAATTCAATCAACACTGACGTAGCGGCGCTTATTATTTTCCTAGTTCTATGAGCAATGATCTCGGATCGAGCTTTAAGCCGTCAGTGTTGACTGAATTAGTATCACTGATTAGTATCACTGCGAGGCTCAGATCGACCCAAGATTAATGAGCACTGAGAAAACGAGGGAACCGAATCCTTATATGTATATCGTTTCAGGCGCGCCGTTAGAACAGACTTAAAACGACAACCAATCATGAGCTCGTCGCAAGCAATGCCGACAGCAGTCTCGTCTACCGTATCCGCTGGAAACACAATCATCGGTCACGCCACACGACGTCCGGCACCGTACCCCACCACGGGTGTTTCAGTGGCGAAGCGGGCGGCCCAGGTGCGCCCCACTCAACACTTTAACAGCGTCGCTCCGCAGTCGAACGGCATTATCCCAGCCGCGCCTAGGATGCGCTACGCACCAGCTCCATCGACAGCAGGAACGTCTTCACTCATACAGCCCAAAGCGCAGCAGGGCGCTCAACCCGTGCCTATGATCCAGATTGCACCGAACAACTCGAATCCCACTCGGTCCTCGCTGAACTCCCCACGACAGAATACCGGAGCAGCCATCACATCGTCGTCTCCGAATGCAATAATTGTGGAACCGCCGGCTCCAGTCGCTTCTCTTTCCACTAACTCTCCGATGTTATCCCAGCAACTGCGGAACGCGCCTCCAGCTCCAGAGAGATACCGATTGCCTCTATAAGCCGGAGCGGTGCGAAACTCAGATGCTTAATATATGTAAAATACATCTTTTGCGTCTGTTACTCTATTTCCAGTATAAAGAAAGTGTCTATAGACACTAAAGTGTCCAGCGCTCATCCGTTCGCGACTCTATGGTCTTCGGTGCCACGATGATTTGTGCGCTGCTTATATTGCACTACGATTTTACGAAAGCCCGCGACATCGACGGGCAGTCGCACTTAAATAGTGCGTCTACTGGGATTCGAACCCCCGACCTCCTGCACACCAACCCAGCGCGTTTGCAATCAGCCAAATGCTCCTTGTCGATGATCGTTGGTTGACGTATACAGAGCCAACAACATCCGCGAGATGAGATGCTCATTGAAACCAGAGATGGTGCCTCTGATTGAAACAGAAACGCTATCGACCGAACTATTGTGTCCAGCTCATAGCATCGGCAGTTACAGATCGGCAGACCCGAACCAGAACATCCTCCTCCTGGACCCGATTTGGTATCGTCAACTTCAATACACTGTGGACCACCTTAACCTGAGATTCGGCTTAAGCCGAACTCTGCCCCCAAACCTAATATATAGACAACGTCACATTAGCACTAGTCAGTCGACTGTAGTGTAACAAGACCACAAAACACCTTTATTAAACTGCCTTTATTAACGACAAATGGAAACATAATTAGTACATAACAAAGAAAACGGAACTTATGCCCAAAACCTTTTGTTAAGGTAAATTGGGAGCGTTCTCAAGCGGTTATTGACGATCTCAAGGATATCCACCGATGTTGGGCAGGTAGATGATGCCGGGCTGCTCGATGCAGGGGATACCGAACCACTTGTACTTGCGAGACGGTGGAATCGCGCCTTCCAGTTGGCACGTCCGCGCTTGACTAGCTCGGTAGCAGCGTACAGAGGAGCTGGGCGCGAGATCGGCAAGGTGACAATCCCGTGAAGATAGCACAAGGCATGAGTCATGTTCTCAAGCTGCTCCGAGGTGAAACGCCGTGCAGGGTCATCATGGACGACAATGTATCGAGTAGGCTTGGCGGTGCCCTAAACTCAGCAAGTAAACGCGAAGAAGAAACAACCCGATCTTACCATGAGAGCCTGCTGGGATACAAGGATGTACTCTGTGAAGAGCGGGTTGACGACGTCCGTGGAGACACATGTGCCTGGCTCAACGTTCTGCTCAGGTGGCCTCGCCCGGGTATCAATTCTCTTCGGCAACATCCTTAAGCCACACTGCTTCTGTGCCAAGATGACAACAAGCCGAGGGCTGTATGGACGACCCGCTTCACGTGGAATCTCCTTGAAGGCTCTCTGGATCTGGGGAATCTCTTCCTTAATGATCTGCAAATGATAATGTTACTAATAACCGATAACACTAAATCCTACATTCTGCATTTCGCCCTCGCTGACGCCAGCTCTGAAGATGACGATTTCCTTCGGGTACGTAGGGGGGCGTCTGTTATCCGGAGAGTTCTTGTCTCGGTAGTGGTCCAAAGCACGGTGAATCGCATCTGCCAAGCCCGTTATGCACTTCTTTTGAGCTTCTTGGTACCAGTAACCACCACGCATGTCCGCAGGAGAAGCAAGGCTGTAGCACATCTGGAAAGTCAGTTTTTCTTAGCAAATTTATATTGTGGCGAAAACGTACACCAACTACAGTTGGATCAGTGCTAAATTCGTTTGCGTCACCCATAAGTGGCGAGCCAGGGCCCTGTAGGTCCAGTCCAATGAACATGCGGCCAGCAGGGAACAGGGATTCCTCTCTGAAAAACATTATTCCAGGTCGAAATTGCTGTTTGGAGCACATACACATAGTTATTAGGGTGGCAACGAGTGGAGACCAGCATATGGTTAATACCGCCAAGCTTCAAGTTCGTCTTCATAATGATGTTGTCGAGAACCATCCACGCTCCCTTGTCACTAAGCGCCTTCAGCACAGTCTTGGTGTGCACCATTTGCGTGACAATATGGAAGCGCGTCTCAGCCTCCTTCATCAAGTCCCGTTCGATGCTGCGTTTTTCCCCGCCATGCAAGAAGAGTACGAAGGCGACGCTATTTGCGGAGAAGTCTAACACCTTGTTTTGAATTTCTTCGGGAGTAACGTCTTGCAGACGATTGAATACCGGTTCCTTCAGCTTCAGCCCGTGCTTTTCTCCCGTGCGCATGAAAACTCGGGCAAAATCCCTAAAAGATGCATGTCATTATGCAAAGACGTGGGAGTCGCTCACCGTGCAGTGTCACACGTCACTGCGTTGGCAAACACACAGACCACCCAAGTCTCCGGATCTTTGGCCGGTCGCACGAACCGCTGACTTCCAAGTTTCCACTGTCGGTAGCCAGCGCGCTGGTCAGTGACTTCCGTGCCTTGGCTGTACTTTATACCGGGTGCAGGTAGAACCTGTCCGCTAACCGGAAGGAGCGATTGGTCAATGGTGACGCCAAACGCATTGAGATAGTCATTTTTTCCGCTTAGACCGAGATTTTGTAGTTCGTGGACTACATCTTCCTTGACTTTTGGTGGTAATCGCCGCGCTTTTTCGATAAGCTGTTCTACCTAAAAAGAACAGAATTTAATACATTATAGGACAATAAGCGGCATACCAGCCTCGGCGTCTGCTTTTCCGTTTGCACTCGTTGTCCTGCCAAGACCTCGAGGACGTCGCACGGCAAGAAGATCTTCTCCTTCTTTCCGTTGAACATCCGTTCGGCCACAACGCACGGGTAGTTCGGGTTCACCTTGACGCGATATTTATCGTTGAAGTACTCGGTGATCCGCAGCTCGGTGTTTTCCCTAACAAAGGTAATATCACGTGCCAACTTCTCCGTGATCCCTTTGATCGGGAAGGTCCTGTTCTTGGGTAAGTGCGTCGTCTGCACTACGACACCTAAATACTCCTTTGATTTAAGTTAAAAAGCTGTTTATCTTCAAACCGGGGAGCTGCTTTTTCAGGATATTACGGAAGTTGCGTTCGTCACTGCTAGGAGGAACTTCTTCGCGAAATTCACGGAAAATTTCTTTGAGGGGTCCAGGCTTGAAGAACGGCGAAGTCTTCGGCTCGATGACGATGAGAGCACCTTGTTGGTCCAGGGAATTCCCAACGATAGTAGTGGTCTTCTCGGATCCTTCCTTGATCACCTTCGCCATGTGCGCAGGAGCGTCGCAAGAATCGCGATCGTACCGCTTATTCTTGTAGATGAGTTGATCAGCGCTGAAACAACGAT
This sequence comes from Steinernema khuongi, assembly GCA_016648015.1. Lineage (NCBI taxonomy): Eukaryota > Metazoa > Nematoda > Chromadorea > Rhabditida > Steinernematidae > Steinernema > Steinernema khuongi. Next base: position 15,259 of record JADLIF010001427.1, on the reverse strand, counting down.
GTAAAGGCGACTCGCTGATATGCTCACTCACCGCTGGTTAACTCCTTGACTGGTGAGAATGTCAAAAAACTGCTGCAGTCCGCGGCGCCGCTGCTCGAGCGAACCGGCATCACCTCCTCCAGACGAAATCAGTCCTTTGGAGTCTGATTCGAGCACGGCGGTGAATGTCAGCTTGACCTTGATGCGTTCGCAATTGCGTCCCAGGCGATCCTGGCTCTGCGGACTCAAAACGTTCTGAAAAGTGTGGACATTAGCATGTTGAGGAAAGATAAGCTACTTACAGTGTCGACGTTGAACTCACGCGGTTCTCCCTTTTCGGCCAACTGATCGAGTGAGAACAACAAGAAGCCACAGTCATAAACATAGCGCTTGTTGTCAGTTCCAAAGATTTCAGTGTGGGTAGACATCAGACTTTGGAAGATGTCCCAAATCATCACTCGGCGCTCTTGACGCTGAGCACTGGAACAAGAGACCCACTAAAAGTGTAACAGGTAAAAACTTACTCATTTTTAGCTGATCGTAACAGGTCTACGTCCTTGGGGAGTCCCTGCCTGACGAACACTCCGTAGACAGTCATCTCATGCTGGTACACCTTGCGCATCTGGTCAAAACGCAATCTGAACGCATTGGTTTCCAGGTCAGCTAAATACAAAAATTGACGTTTGTTTATGGTAAATTTATATACCTTTCCGCACTTCCCGTAACTGATTGCCCTTTGGAGCTTTGGGAGGGACACTTAGGTCGGTTTTATCCAAGATTTGAGTTCTTTTCATGATTGAAAACGCTGAACAGAGTACATAGAAGAAAAGAACGCAAAACGCATCAAACGCGCGTGAAAAACGGAATAAACTGAGAAGAGCAGGCAACCACAAAGGTAGAGAGGACGACCAGAAAGAGAGAAAAGGCAACCAGAAGGAGGGAGAAGACGACCACAATGAGAGAGAAGACGGCCCATCGCCCAGAAGGTCGAACGAGCGAGTGAGACGTGCCTAAAAGGACATGAGACCCTTCACGCCCCGTGGATGTCTCGAAACGTCGTATTCAATTCAAGTCTGTGTGCAGGCCTACTAAACATGACACATTCGGCCTCTGGACAAGTCGCGAAGACCAGTGGTGCCAGAGGGTGGATGTCCCGGAGCGTCGTATTTGAGACGTGTGCAGGCCCACTAAACATATAACATTCGTCCACTCCACAGATCGCAGACGCCATTGAACTATTTCTTAAAGGGCGGGCCATACTTCTGCGTCTTTGACGCAGGTGCGTCTTTTTTTGTATGAACGCTGCGGGTGGTCGCCATACAAAAAAAGACACACCTGCGTCAAAGACGCAGAGTATGGCCCGGCCTTAAGCGCTTCTTTCCTAACCATGCGTGTCCAGCTTTCACATCGTGTTTGTTAAATACAAAGGTCCATCTTCAAATCTTGCGCAAGGTGATGTAACTTAAATGGCTCCAGGATGTAAGTACAGTGTTTCTAGGTTCTTCTAACCCTTCACTTGTACTTTGTGGCTCATGTGTTATCGAGTCTGCTGTGCTTATCCAACATTAAAATACCCTGCAGCTACTTTCAAATGTTCATAGCAACCTGAAAGTTCCACGATATATTGAAGTCCTGCAAACCACGGTAGACATATAGCATACATAGTATGCTCATGAAAACATTGAATTAGGCGAAGAAAATACGGAGGAGTCGCAATGTCCATCTTCAAATCTTGCGCAAGGTGATGCAACTTAAGTGGCTCTAGGATGTAGGTAGTGTACTTGATTCAGGCAGTGTACTCGATTCTCAGCACCGGTGGTAGGAGTTCCCCTTTGCTATCCTCCGGGATGGAATCTGGAAGGGGGAGCGAGGGGCGGCGCTTTCGACGCCTTCTTGTGCTCTTCTCCTTCTTTTTACCCCCAAAGATGCCTCTTACAGCATTTAATGTGTTTCGCGGCTTCATGGGGCTGGAGATTGTAACTGCGCGGCTCCTCGATACAGGCCCTATCTCATCTTCGCCCTTGGCCTCTTCCACGATGGTCTGCTGCTCGACATACTTGGAGCTTTGCGTGAACGCTCGAGGTCGCCCGAGAAAAGCACTCAAGAAGGACTTCTTCTCTTTCGTTTTGCTCTTGTCCGTAGGGGTTTCGCCGTTATTGTTCCTTCTGATGAAGCTGAAGAGAGTGGACACGGACGACTTCGTCCTCTCGATCTTGGGACTTGGGCTTCTGCGTCCGTCGGTGACTGGAGGGAAAAGGTGGGCTATGGTCGGTTCTCCGAATATCGTGGGCTGTCGGCTGATCCTTACTTTCTCGCCTATGGGGACAGATCCAGTCTCCCAAGGAGTCGGGTCTTCCGAGGGTGTTCGGATTGGCGGCTCCTTCTTCGGTCGATATTCCACAGTGCAAAGAGGAGGAGCGGAAGCCTCTGGATTCATGACTCCTGCAACGTTTGCCGGTTTTAAAAAATGCCAGGAAAAAATTTACCTTTGCATTCTTTGACAATGAAATTATCGACTATATTCGTGTAAAGATGAGCTAGGATCTTCCATACGATCGCATCACACATGCAGCGGTATTTCGGCAGCGGTGAAGTATCTACTTTAAGAGGCTGGTGGGCTGGCTTCTTCGGAACGATATTGACGACCGTGGTGCGAGCAGGAAGTGTGAAGCCTTCGAAAACGAGCTCCTGGGCAGTTTCAGCGACGTTGTGCCACTCGTTTTCACAGAACTGTCTCATAAATTCATGGATGAATCGACGAAGGAGGTCTCTGTTGTAGAAATCCCTGTAGGGTTTGTTTCTGTTGTCCTGGAGCTCATCAAAGAGGCGCTGTTGGACGTGCGGATTGGCAAGAAACCAGCTCATCGAGTTGTCAATAATGGCGACCAGAGGACGGATCGTTTGCTCGATGACGTCAACGCAAATGGCAATCAAGGTATCGGACCTAAAGCAACGTTGTAAGATGTCTCTAAACCAACTGGAAGAATGTTGCAAAACCACTTACTGTCCCTCGGCAAATCGATACTTCTGTCCAGGAGAGCGAGCCAGCGGTTCGAAATTGAGCATCGCGTATTTCTCGATGAACGACTCCGCCGGATTTTCATTTTTCACATCCAGTCGCATCTTCTCGATGTCCTTCTTAATCTCCTCGGCTAACAGATTTCTATTTATAGCGTAGTTCTCAGCGCAGGCTCGTTGGGACAGGAACCATTGAGTGAACAAACTGTCAGAAGCAGCTAACTCCACTAGGGTCTCCTAAAAATAGAAAGGTTACCGCATGCTAATCCCATTTCGAACCTCGTCTTTGAGAAAGTTACAGTATTCCAGTCGCGTAGCCATCATGCTTTTGTCGAACCGCAAATCTCTCCCTATCACTAGCTCTAGCACCATCGATATCGCCGCCTTCTTCATGTTTTTTGCAAGGTCGAAATCGATTACCTGAAGAGTCGCGAGTAGAGCACATATACGGTAGTTTTCAAGTGACCTCCTCTTTACTTTTGCGAAGAAGAATGCAGATGTCGTCCACGAGCACATCCGTTTGTCGCTGGAGCCTCGCACATTGAGGTCCTCGGCCATCTTTTATGAAACGGAGGAAGGTTGGATTCTGGCACGTCCACTTGTCCACGTGGATCCCACTTTTCCGTTCTTGAGCGCTAAGACAGAAGTGTGGCCGAAGGAGATTCGGAGCATTGTCTGGGCTGGCTGGAATTCAAGGATTTTAAGAGTCCGTAATATCCATTGTACCCCTCAGAAGTCGTCCGTCCAGCACAATTGAATGCATCTTGCTCTGATCGCAGACGACTACAATGGGGTTTGGGAGGAAAACAGTGAAAATAGGTCCGTAAACATTAGCCATTGCTAGAAGCATCTCGTTCTCTATACGATTTGGCCATATCTGAAAAGAAATAATTACCATCTGCCCTTCAAATAAGCGAAATATACCCGTAGAAGATTGCCAACAAGCGGATAAGGAAAAGGTCCTGGGGGCAACCGACGACGCAGCAGGTAAAAGCGTGTAAACCAATGCAGTAGGCAGTGGATGACGGTATAAAGGATAAGAAGATTGAAGAAGGTTTTCCAGGCGCAGAAGGTGAAGACCCACAGAAAAACAGGACATATTATGTAGAAGATGTTCTCCCAAAACGTGAACACAATCGACCACATTTCGTGAGTGAAGCAGTTGCGCGACAAACATAAACATTTGAGTTCAAGTAGCGCTAACGAGATAATTAGCCGAATAGAGGTGAACGCGCCAGAGGAGGCGTGGGAACGCAAACAGATTTACAATGTTTATGTCTTTGGAAAAGAAGCACTCTCAGTGGAGGCGCTAAAATGGAGGAACGACATTCGGTGAAGTACATGAGAAGGACAACGGTCTCAGTACGAGAGGATCTTTAGTATGAAAACTTCTTTCGGATATATTGGCACAGAGAGAAGAGCATAGATATCTAGAGGGAAGCCTACTGCTGGAAGCCGATATCAAAGGTAGACTTCTAGTAGACAAGCAGACATCTATGTAGTATACAAGTAGACGTCTGTCGTAGTAGACTTATGGTAAATTGCACAAGACATTTCCCTTCGGGCACAGAATGTAGCTTCATGACAGGATTGACCAGGCTAGTACTTGACCTAACGAGGGTTTCCCAGCAGAAGTCGGATTTAAAATTTGATACTGTTCGCCTGGTGCCGCCACTTGGCACCTAATCTTTGCCCTCACACCGCAGATATCCTCTGCCATCTGATGGTAACTGGTGACCCCAAATGTGCGAAGAGATGACGCGCAACGACAAAACCACTTCGGTCCGCTTTTTTGGGGATGAAGAGGTCGACAACGGCAGAGCCGTAACCCACGTCGGCTTTCCCTCTGATGGTCGTTGTTCCAACAATAATCGCCTGATTTGCATAATTTCCGTCAGCCATTCATACGTACGTCGCGCTGCGCCGACCTCTCCGTTACGCGCGGAGGGAATATTTCTCGTTGAATTTTGAGCGCTTTTCTGTTTATATTCGTTTTCTGCGCCTGACGTTTGGTTTAGGTTTAGCGTATATAGACCAGATTGGATATAGAGATCCGGGTGAGCAGCATGGTTAGGGAAGCTTCTAAACTTCTTCAAATATGCTATCCAGAAACATCTGGTACAAGTCGTCCGTTCGTGAAATCTTCAGCTGCGTCCGGAAACTGCCGCCGTGATTTCTCCTTTACGTCTTCGTTTCTATACCGTTTTGCTCTGAAATGCGAGTTTGCTGTCACGCATCGCCATTGTTGGGGTGTCCATATCCGTTCCCTTTGTCACATAAGTTCGTGGATTTACGTTCTTTCTTGGAAGCTACTTAAATTGCAACAGATGGACCCTCTAAAGTTTCAAGTGACGTATGATCTATTGTCATTTTCGCACCTCGTGCCCCTTTTATCTTTACTCTTGAGAACAGAAGGTCACGTATCGTATCGGTCGCACTTCCTGGAAGTTGCGCCCCACGGTGCTCCGCCTTCTTCCATCCTGTGTTTTGCTTGATCTGGGACAGATAGCCTTAATCCAGGACAGTTCGTATTCAGGCTTTCCGCTTTCGAGGACATGAAAAGGTTAGGTCATTGTTGAAGTTGCGCCCATGGGAAAGCGTCCTCCAAATCGCTAGATGGCAGTCAGCACTTTATTTTTAAGTGTTGCCCGTAACTGCGAACTTGTTTGTACCTGTTTGTGAATTAAAAAGCGTGCGAGCATTTTTTACTCCGGGTCCGTGGCATGAAAGTCGTTCTTGTGCAACTCTCGCACTTCTTCGCATTGGAAAAGTTCCTTCGCACTTCGTTTTTGCATGTGTTACCAAGGTTTTTAAGATTTTCTTTTTTCGAAATCAGTGCAATAGTATGAGTTGCTTAATCAGCGATTCGCTCTCGCCCCTGTCCCACTCGCTTGTTCGTGAAGTTAAAGTATCGTGATTTCCTTCTTCCTGGAGAGTTGGCGTTGTTCTTGGCATGTGTTGTTACCAGTTCTTACGATCTCCGCGAGTTTTATGAACTTCCCGTTATTTGATTCTTGACCTCTGTTGGGGTCTTATCATTGGAGGGCGCCATTAGCATATCATATATCCGTGATATTGGGAACTTGAGCCCAATACTAAAGATACTGTTTCAGAGAAACCAGCGAAGCTTGACAGCCTTCCGGTTCCATAATGTCGGTCAACGAAAGGAAGAAGACAATCTGCCTTATAAGGACCGGCCATAAGATTACGACGCCTCTTCCCTCCACCGTGAACGGAGCGCAGCCGATGAGAATACGTGTGCTGAATGAGAAGACGACTGAAGGGGTGCGTTATATAGCTCTGAAGAAGGAAAATTCGGGTCAAAGACGTCACGTGGACGATCACTCTCCCGAGGTGGTCAGCAAGATCTATAAGGTTAGTTTGGCACATTATTTTTGTGAGCTAGAAGAATGATTTCAGTTGCTCAAAAATGCGAATGACGAAAGCGGAACAGAAGCGAACCATGAGCTGCGTTTGGACGAGAAGGACAAGTTTCCCACTGAGGTAGTTCTTTATTGTTAAAAAAGGATCAGAACTCATACGCTTAGTCACAGGGTTGATCTCCTCTAGAATTCGATTGTTTTAACGCTACTTACCCAGTATGAACATTTTAGGTAAATTGTTCGAAGTTGAAAAGGATCCGCCCTGCCCCGTCAGCAGATCCTGAGAAACCGGCTAAGAAAAGAGTGAGTAGAAATGACCATACTTCAACATCTTACGAATCTGAGCAAATCTTCAGATCAGGAAAACCGCTGCTCCAAGACCATGTAGCGGGCAAAGCGTTCTACAACCCCCAAGTCCTGCGTACAAGATTGCTCCGGATATAAAGCTGATCTCAAGATGTGATCAGGTCGCTCCTGGCCCTTCAACGATCCCAGGATCTCCGCAATACGTCCTCCCGCCAACGCCAGCTTCTTTGTCTCCGCCGTCTACCTCGACCGTGCCACCTCCACGAGTGTATCGCCGACCACCACAGATGACTCAAATGGTAGGTGGCGTCGGGAAACTCGTATTGAGAACCTACTTCCAGATGAGACGAAGGAACTTCGAAGAACAACAACTCAGAATGTTCATCAACATGTATTTATCCGGCGACGTGGCCCTCAATAGGAGCTTGAAGGAGGAACTTGACGATTTCGTCCGATTAGTGTTGGCCTTCAAAGGTAACGACGCGTCTCCTTTAGCCCTCCTAATCACATATTTTCAGAAGAGAACGGTACGGTAACCTGCTGAGTCGTACGACCTCCGCAATCCGGAATAGAGTACGACTAGCGTGAACACCTCATCACTTCTCTTCGTCTACGCCTATTCCGGATTGCGGCTGGGCGAACGGTAGGAAACAAGAATGAAGCACTTGTGTTCATGGAATTTTCTGAGTCTTCGTCTTTTAGAGTCGAAGAACACCCATCTAGTGCCCAGATATGAAGCGTACGAATTCGATGAAGTCGGTCGACGATATGTTTAGTTATAGTTGTTTCGTATTGTCTTTCCCGGTGTAATATAAATCTTTAAGTTGCATTTTGTGGAGAACGGACAGTCCTAAGTCCTCAATATGGGGAGCTGCATTTCAGGTCTTCCATGCCCACTGACAGAACGGAACTCTTCTTCAGTTCCGGTTGATCTTTGGAGGTCCCCTTGGAAGTGAACTACTTCACAGGCGACAAATGGTAAGTGACGCCCAGAAACTTGTATTAAGGACCTACTTCTAGATCGCGCTAAAGGACTTCGAAGAACAACGTGCATCTCGGGCCCTCATGAATCCCGTTTCTCTGAAGATCCCCTCAAACAGTGTTCCTCGTCCCTGTAGCCCACCAAAGATCTTGGCATGAAAAAGTGTATTCGTCACTCGTGCCCTGAAAGGATCGCATTTAAAGTGCTGCACGCTCACTAATGTTATTTGTTGTGCCCGCAAAGGGGAACTCCGATCGGCCGCCCGCCGACCGTCGACGATAAGGGGAGAAGCCCTTCGCCCCGAGAGCACTCTCTTTTCCATCGCCACCCGCACGTATGATTCTCCTGTTCGCCGCGCTCTTCGTCGTCGCTTTCGTCGTTCCGCTTTGGATCGTCCGCAGGTGCGTCGCCAGGCTCGGTCGCCGAAATCGCCCCTTTCAGGCGCCGCCGCTCCATTCGCCTCCTCCGGGCCTGTGGCTTCCCCGTCGTCCCAGGTGGCCCCCTCCTTCTCGGGAACCTGAGGGAGTCCCTGGACGCGCAGACGCCCTTCACGTTCGCGCGATGGCGCCAGAAGTTCGGGAACACGTTCGGCATCATGCACGGCGCGCAGCCCACCATCGTCACCTCGGACGTGGAGCTCATCCAGCAGATCTGCTCCAGGCACTTCTCGCACTTCCATTCGCGCATGGTGGAGCCGTTCGGCGCCGACCCCGACTCCTCCGACGCCGTCCACATGTTCGGTGCGAGGGGGGCGCGCTGGAAGAGGCTGCGCACCACGGCCTCGGCTGCGGTGTCCAACGCGAATCTGAAGAAGGTATGTGCATTTGGGTGCGTTTTGTGGACGTGATAAGGGTTATAAAACTGGACACTGGTTCTGTGTTGAGTTTTTCAGTGGTTGTATCTGGGGGATGGGAATGAACATCTGCATGTATTTCGAGTCTTTCTTCGGGAAACTTTGGTTCTAGATATTATTTTCCCTTCTCCTGCCCCTATCTCGTTTATATTCCTGACAAATCGAGCAACCAGCAAGAAAAGGGCCACAGTTTCTCCACATGACCTCTCCGGAACGTGAAAAAGGACTGTTTTTATACCTTGTGAACCTGCTACTAAGTGGTACTTATAGGAGCAATCGTTGTGAAGGTTGGGATAATGACTTCAAAGGGGATGGAAACGCCGTTTATGCTTTCTGACAAATTCGCGCTTCTCAGGGGTGGAAACGAGAACCTCCTTAGCTGGCATAGATTTTGAAACGGACTGGCATGCTTCATTTTTAAACAACGGATCGTGACAGCCATCCATTATAATTAGCGCAGTCTTTGATTTCTGATTTGAACCTTTCCCTCTATGTATACTCTTCGGGTGTCAACGCAAGCAAATAGCGAAGATTTATTTGTGCTGATAAGGGAGTGTACACAAAGCCGAGCATGATTAGTGTAGCACCGATCTTAGAAATTGATTTGTGACAGAGGCATAGAATCTAAAGTAGTTGTTAGGCCAGACGACTAGACGGAATTCCGATTATATTTCTTGTTTTCTGTCTGTCTCCTTTAGGAAAATGAGACGTGACAGGTGTCTTTTTGATTCATTGGAGGACGGTTGTGGGAGTAGGAACGGTGCATAATCAACCCTTGGGTGCAGCCAAGTGTGTTTTACACTTTGGGGAACGTAGTGCCCAAGAAGGTCAGGTTGCCGAACGGTTTCCGAGAGGGTGCGGGTGGAATGAAAAAAAACGGGTTCTGGGTGTCACCTGCAAGGAGAGCGAAGGTTCCTGCAATGTTGGAACGCTAGCAAGCCAATATTTTGTAGCTTGCTTGTTCTTCACACTTCTTCAGCTTCCGTATAGTGTTTGCTCACGGAATGTAGTCGATGGTGATAATGGGTGTGAAATTCCGGCATCACAGTTAGCTGTGAAGAAACAGTGTACTGATACAAACAGACGCAAGAAACATAAATAAGCAGTCAAGCTGCCACTTAAGGCAGACTACAGGTGTTTTGTGTGGCTACACACTACATTACGGTGCGGGGTTGAGGTGAAACCCAAATCGAATTGGCAACATTTGTAGTTTGTACCTGTTCAGTCAAACGATCTGATTAGGCTTGCGATAAGGCAAAGAAATACCACAAATATCCACCACATACCGTAATTGTTGAGCCAGAAGATCACCTCCTTCAGCTATTCCCCTCAATCGTCGAATCCGTGGACTGGTTCATCGAAGAGCTCTCCAGCCAGCTCGACCGTCCCATCCCGCTCCATAGGTATCGTACCACCGCTCGCTCCCGTCCATGTCAACCTTTTCAGTTCATTTCAGCGTCTTACCAGCGACGTCATAGCACGATGCGCCTTCGGAGTCGCCGATCGACGACGCAACGCCAACTACTTGAGCCTGTTTCAAACCGCCTTCGGAGATAAACCAGATAAGGCGCTATCGAATCCGTTGAATCTTCAGTGTAATTAGCCCAAATACCTACAGTGCGTAATCAGCTGATCCTAGGGATTCTTCCTGAACTGGCTCCTTTGTGGAAGTGGTTGGTCTCCAGAAGAAATCCAAAGAAGGAGGAGCATAACCCATTAGGGCAATATGACGACCTTATCTCGAACTTGTCCAAGGAGAGAACACCGGGTGAGGTGAGCCAAACCACGCCACTGTAACCACTCCAAAAAGGGATTACGATAAGCCCGTAGAAGGGCACCATCACTTTAACCTGAAAGCCTTAGGTCACCCCATGCATAGATTTATTCGTTCGTTTCGGTAGGCAAAATCGGACTTCCTTCAATTCTTCAAGAACGTCGAAGACTCACGGTGGAATGGCTGGATTACGATCAACGACAAGAGAACGAACATGTCCGAGATTCAGTTGGTCCGAAAGATGACCGAAGGGGTAAGGATACTGTAGAGGTTCTTTGGTAAGAACGTGCTCCAGGAGACGCGGGCGCAGAGTCGGTTCATCTCGATCGCCGGCTTCGACACGACGGCCAACTCATTGACCTACTTGTGCCACCTGCTCGCTCTCCATCCAGACTGTCTAGACAGAGTTCTGGCGGAAGTAGACGCGCTTCCGGAGGAGCTGGACTACGACTCTCTGCAGAACATGCCTTATCTCCACGCTGCCATCTGCGAGACTCTCCGCCTCTACCCCCATGCATCACCGTAAGTGGGGACATCTCTCTTCGGACTCCACAGGAGCGTCGCCCTAGGCTCCAGTCCCGCCTTTGCATCGAAGATTGTCAGATCGACGACCACCATTTCCCAAGAGGCGTCGCCATCATGTTCGACACCTGGTCGGCGCACAGAAATCCCGACTACTGGGGTGACGACGCCGAGCAGTTCCGTCCGGAAAGATTTCTAGGCGAGGAGGCCAAACGAAGTGCTAGATTCTGGATGGCCTTCGGCGTTGGACCAAGACAGTGTATAGGCATGAGATTCGCGATCTTGGAGGAGAAGGTGGCCATGGCGAAGCTCCTCAAGAACTTTAGGATCGTTCATGTTGAACCAGAAAAGGTACTGACGGCCATCTTATGGGACATTTGTAGAATAGGACGTTCAGCCCGCTTTAACGCTCCGCGACACCGGCACGATATGGCCTGAGAGGATCGACGGAGTATTCTCACGACGAGCTTAATGATTAAACGGTGTTTCAGAATAAATTATTGTATTTCTTGAATTTCCTGAACCCTTGTGGCCCTTCGTCGCTGTGGGCGCACCATCGGAATCATCGGATCTATCTATTTCACTGGCTTTATACAGAATGATACGAATCTGGCGGTGTCGCGTGGAGGAAGTGACGGGATATGTACAGGCCACGGCGTTGCCGGAGCGTCGAATCATCTCCAAAGGCACACTGTCCTCTTCTTGTCACCGCTGACGAGCATGTTGCCACGAGGGTGCCAGGCCAGCGAAAGGACCCCACTCCCGCTAAATGGAGCATTTGGTGAAGGAAGACTGGGGACTGATCTTACCCATGACCCTTGGAGAGTGTTTTCTCCAGCTTCGTCGTCCGCAGGTTCCAGACGAAGACGCTTCCTTCTGCGGATCCCGCCGCAATGTACTGCATTCCCGGGCTGATACAGCATTTGCTGTAGTCGGAGGTGGTGCGATACTGCTCCGCACTGTACACGTGTAGCACTTGCATCGTCCGGAGGTCGATGAGGGAGAGCGTTTCATCTCGAGTGGCGCAAAGGAGGTTTAGACCATCTGAAGGAGAAATGTTATAGAAGTAGGAGCGGTGGATGGCTGAGGTCGAGGATTCCGCAGCCTGCTCTCAGGCGTTCTTTGTCCCTCAAAAGCATACCTGAACTGACAGAGAGGGACGCAATCTTCGCTTCCATCGGCAGTGTATCCACATCATGATCCGTCCTAGGATCCCAGAAGCGAATCTTCTTGTCGAAATGCCCAGAGATGACGGGACATCCGATCTTGTCGTTGGTCACAAGGTCAAAGACGCTGGAACCGACCATGCAAGTCTTCACACAGCGCCGCTGGCGGAGGTCCCAGAGCTTGACGGTACGGTCGGAGGAGCCGGAGGCTACCTCGGTGCCGTTCGCGAGGAACTTCGCCGTCGTCACCTTGTCCGTGTGCCCCGTGAGCTCGTGCTGAACAAGGAGGATCAGAGTCGTAGGGGTTACCGTAACCCACCCGGCAGCGCTGGTCGGAGATGCCCCAGATGCGAAGCTTCTTGTCGTTGCACGCGCCCAACACCATCGTCTGCTCCAAGTTGACGTCCAGGCGCATGATGCCCTGTGTGGAGCCGGCGAACTTCGCCCTCTTCACGGGCACCGTCCCGCTGACATCGTACTCCAGCACGTTGTGGTCGCTGCTGGCCGAGAAGAACGTGTCCCCGCTCGGCATCCACACGAGATCGGTGATCTCCCCTTCGTGAGCCTCCTAAAGGAGGATGTTAGACTTTGTTAGACGAGGGACTTACTATTTTATTGCTGAGAAAGGTGGGCAAGATGTCGCCGATGGTGTATCCAGCGACGTCGGAGAGGTCGTCGATGATTTCGAGACTGGAACTTTAGAAATTACTTTAGAAGAGGTTGGAGGTCAAACGCACTTCTTGTCAGCTGCTGTCATCGTCCTCATGGCTTCATTGATCTGCTCCATCTTCCTCTGGTGTTGTCTTCTGAAATGAGGACAAAGGGTTGGAACAGAATTGGGATTATGGAGGAATTGTTATCTCGTCGCTTCTAAAGCCGAACGGCTGACCAGATTCCCAGCTTAAAAGCTGAGACCAAGCTCTTGCCTCTTAGTAGATCAACTTACTGTTCCTCTCTTTCGGTCTCCATATTGAAGAACTCGATCTGCTTCATCTTCAGCTCCTTCAACCTCTCGAGCAGCTCGTCCCTGTCCATCTGGCACTGCTTCAGATCGGCGCTCGTCTTCGTGTGCAGCATCTGTAGCACCATATGCTCGTCGCGCAGCTCCGTCATCGCCTTTTCCGTCTCCTCGCTTGCTTCTCGTATCCTCTTGTTCTCCACTAGCACCTCTTGCCTTTTGGCTTCGACTTCTTCCACCCTTCTCAGAGCACTGTCGTGCCTAAACACTTCGGATTACATGATAAACCCCTCGAGGAGCCTCACTCATTGACAAGAACAGTTTTCTCCTTCTCGAGCCTCTCGACGTCGTACTTCGCCGTGATAAGTCTCTGGTCGTTGACCTCCTTCTTCTTGAGCATCTCCTGGTGCGTCGCCTTGAGATCTTCGAGTTGCTGCACAAGGGCGCTGCCTTCTTCATCGATGGAGCCTCCGCCCGCAATCCCGGCGGCTTTCCTTCTTCGTGCATCGTTCTCGGCTAGTCTACTTAGAGTGTCGCACACGTTTCTGTCTGAAATCAGAGTCATTCCGAGGGGTCAAGGTAGGAGATAGACAGTAGTCAGTCCTGTCTAGAAATATTTGGGATGTCTGGAGCACGCTTATAAGATTTGGGCTAATCGTTCACCTCGTTTACGGGTCTTGGCTTCCCTCAGTTGTTTGGCAAGAACCCTGTGGGTTATCGATTGAATTTTTGATTTAGTAATGCGCGTATATTTCGCAATCATCCACCGAGACAGCGCTCCATTAGGTGAAGTTAAGCTGGGCACGAATAGGAGCAAGTATACAGGGATTTGACAACGGGATTCTAAACTGGTGGGTATCTTCATCTTCTCCTAGTGTAAAAGTGAATCTATTTGGACTAGATACAGTGATATTCCCAGATTTGCCGGACCTGTTTGATAGCGCCAAGGTTTGATCGTCATAACACAAAGGTGACAAAACCAGCTTAAAGGGCCCAAATGAGAAGCTACAAGTTCAGTTTCGTAAATAGGAGTGTCAGTTGTCACTAGATCAAGCCTAAACTCACTTCGACCTGGAGACAATGTTAGCTTAGAAGGAGTTCTTAAAAGCAAACCTACAAGATCCGAAGATGTGTTCGAACGGCTTGGACTTGTGGGACTCCTGCTTGACCCGGTCAAGGATCAGATTGCGCCATGACTCATTGACGTCGTCGCCCATTTCCGCTGCGGATCTCTGAAAAACGACTGCCTTTATGGCTACCGTGATCAGATAAGTGAATAGTGCGAAGATCCAAGCAAGTGTGATCTCTTCACGCGTCCCGGAAGCTTGGAACGAAGCCTGGGAAGAACAGGGGAATCACGACACGTTCTCAGTGGTTGCATGCAGCGACCAAAAGTCCGATACTATCAGTCCGAAGCAGAGTAGAAGACGTGAAGGCAACATTCCATCCGCCGCCGTTCGTTAGCCCGCCCTTCAACATCCAGTTGCGCCGTCGCTCTCCGATATGTCACATGTTCGGCACCGGGAAGGACGGGTCAATCGACGACCGCGTGTGAAAGCAAATATGGAATGCGTGCATCCCTCGGCCTTCCACAGCGACGCTATCGTCCTTGCCTACGGAGCTGACAAATGCCGTGGGGACCTACCAGACCAACTCCTACGGACAGTTCTCACGTATTGTGAATTGTTGTGGCGGAACCTAAGTGGTCTCCTTCCGTGTTTTTAATCGGTTTAAGCGCTTAAAGAGAGTGAACTCCGCAAAGGCGGGAAGTCCTCGGGACGATTTCATAGGTACTTCATTCAAGCCACAAACTCATATCCTCAGTTCCGTTCCTCACATCCTTAAGCACACCGACTTCACAGAACCTTACACCTGTGAAACCGGCCTCGATTCATTTCATCCACGAGAGGAGGGAGAACTGAGGACCGTATTTTAAGTGCCTACCGTCAATGTTAAGCATCATATTCCACTGGCTCGGCTTGACACTCTGACTACACAAAATTTGGGTCTACACCCTATGTACTTGCTGTACCTGCTTGGCCACATTCCAGGATCGACATCCTGGGCTTTATCACCGTTCTCCCAATTCGTCGCTTTCAACCACCACATCAGGGGTGTGCGGAATTCCGACTTCCGACTTCCGAGTTCCGGAAATTCCGGTTTTTTTGGGCTTCCGACTTCCGTGTTCCGTCTTCCGAAAATCTAAGGCCACTTCCGACTTCCGACTTCCGAATTCGGAAGTAATGGCCGAAAATCCGGAACGGAAGTTGAATTTTTAAACTGCATCCTACATGTTTTATGCTCCATTATACACGTTA
>JADLIF010001425.1:0-55474 GCA_016648015.1 Steinernema khuongi | reverse complement strand
CTTGAACGGTGGGGGCATGGATATAGGTGGTGGGGAGGTTTATGATATTTCCCGTCGCCGTTGACTTGACTCGCCTGACTCGCGAGTCAGTCGAGTCGAGTCGCGAGTCGACTCGAAACCTCCAAATTAGTATCGAGTCGAGTCACGAGTCGACTCGAAACCTCGAAACAGTTGCGAGTCGACTCGCCGACTCGCTGACTCGAGTCGCCGGCTCGAGTCACTGACTCGTCGGCATCACTGGGGTACGCTTTGGTCACAAACTAAGGTCAGCCAAAATCCGACGATCAGTGTCAAAAATCAAAGACCACGACCTTTTGAACCCATCTTGAGTCCAATGCGCCACCACACGAGGTGCTACGTCCGATGAAGAGTCCTTTCACGGTCTTTCAAAAGCTTGTACACCTGAATAATAGGTGTACCTAGAAGGACAATTGTCAGGTAATTGTGAAAATTGTGTTAAGATACACTTCGGTCACAAGCCAAGGTCACACAGTCGCTAATAAGCGAACAAGAAAAGCCGGAGACTTTAACGTTCCTACTCTAGCTACAGTAACCCAATACTTGTTGCGCCGGCACCCAAAAATTGTTACATAGGAAAACTCAAAGCTACACATGGCCGTGAGATAACGGTTGTCAGTAGAATAAAAAAGCCGTTAATACCGCAAAGGCGAAGTAAAGCACTCTATTTTAGTGCAAACAGAAAAAATGTTGATTTAAAACCGATTTTCTATGTGTTTTGAATGTTTTGCTTCAAAAATCCTATCCTATGTACATCAGTGATCTCGACCAAGAAGTGTCGGCCCAGTCGAGCCCTGGACGTGACTCCAAGTGGAAGGCCTACACGGTGGACAAGTACACACCTTGCAGGAGCTCTTTCCACCGGTCTTCCCTATGACGCACTCCCCTGGGAGGGCTTCGCACACTCCGGTCACAAACGGGGACTTTCCCGCGTGTTTACGTGCAAGTCCACACTTGGAAACGCGATCAGAGAATACCCAACCTACGCGCGTCCCGAGACCCCCAATTGTCGCCGATGTCCTGCCACGAAAACCGTTTTGGCCTTTTGTCTCTGAACTCGCTTGCTAGGGACCGAGAGCGACACGGGTCCCACGACGATTAAAGTCAATTTCCGAAGCCAACACTGGCGACATCCGACGTTTAATCCAATCTGTTCTTCGTCTTGGCACGAATTCCCCAAGTCGCATTAGGCGAGATCGAATTCGACGAAAACAGGGAAACCCGTCAAAACAGAGGTTAGGCGACGGGCTGGGGCTTCAGTGGAAGTTTGTGTTCTGCACGTGGGATCAAGGAAGAGAGAAGGAGTGGTATACGTCGGACGTTCCGGTCTGCAGGGAAAGGTCGTTCTTTGCATGTATTTTATTACAATTCACTGGAATGTACTTTACTGCTCCACTGTGCATGTTTTTAAAAAAACAAAGGAGGCAGGATGTTCTGCATTGAAATAAGAACTAACTTAACTATTCTGAAACCTGAAAATAGTCCTTGTTGTTTTGGTGCAAAATTTATGCTAGAAGGAGTAAACGATCTTAAAACGAAGTGAGAGCGCTATTAGTAACGTAAGGGTAGAGGTGTCACCAAATCTGCGTTTTGACCACAGCATTTGTTTTCAAAAATGCATCAAATAAATAGAAAAAGAATATGTGGGGACAGAAATAAACCAGCGATGTTTATCTCGCATAAAAAAGTGACTGCCTGTCAGGGAAATAGTGCGAAGATCGGGATCGGAAGGCGCCTAAGCCCGCGCTCGAGCTAGCGAACATGTACTACAGCCCTTGTGTTGGGCTTGCGTTGCAAAAATGCTGCAGGTGTGAAGGCTCTTGAAACTGATTTTAGTTCGAAGAAGTGAATTTCAAAAATATTTGACGAAACCTTCATTCCGTCATGGTGTCGGAAGGAACGTGCACTTCGGAGGTATGCATATCAAGAATGAACGTGAGAATTTCACTCACTCAGCTGCAAAAATGCGTAAAACAGATAAATTTATCAAGTAAATTTTCACTCTTTAATATTTAAATTTGACCGAAGCCAGGCAAACCAAAACGAACAAACGATTCCATAATAAGAAAACCAGGAACCTAAAAATGAGTGAACTATACGCTCTCAAAAATTCTGCCAGAAGGGGAACTATAAATAACGTAAGGGTAGATCTGTCACCAAACCTGCGTTTTGACCTCGCGAATTGTTTGTAAAAATAAATATATGAGAACCAAAATAAACCAGCGATGCTCTCGCATTAAAAAGAATTTACCGCCAGGGGAATAATACGAAGCACGGGATGCCAAGGTTTGCAGATTAATTTTTTTTTGGCACATTGGCACATGTATTTCATTACAATTCACTGGAAGAGACGCACTTTGGAGGTACACATTTCAAGAATGAACGTAGAATTTTTACTGCTCTGCAGTGATCAAGTACATGATTCGTAAACTCGTGTAAAATGTATAAAAACCAAAAGAAGCAGTTTTTTCTGCATGGAAATTGGAATTAACTTACATATCTAGAAACCTAAAAATAGCCTCGGGTTTTTTTTGTGCAAAAATTCTGCAGGTGTAAAGGCTCTTAAAACAAACCGAAAGTCCGAAGAAGCCCATGACTGTGTCACTGACCTTGATTTTTGTTTGGAACAGTTGAAAATTTTTGTTTTTTGGACAGAGTCGGAAAGGGATAGCATATCTCACTGGAAGCACTTTGGATAAATTGCTAAACAGATAAATTTACAAAGTAAATGTTCATGTTTTAAGAATTCAAAGCCGGATTTACCAGGAATCCAAAAATGAGTGAACTAGATGACCTCAAAAATTCTGCTAGAAGAGGTAAATGATATCAATGGTTTGTTTACAAAAATACATCAAATAAACCAGCGATGCTTATCTCGAGTGAAAAAAGGGAATAACGCGAAGATAGGCATGCGAAGGCTTGCAGATTAAAAGACAAAAAATCCGCGACCACTGCCGAAAACGCCTTATCACTAAAGGTCTCGCAACGAAAGAACTCCAAATCGGGAAGAAATACAAATTACCCCTTATCTAAGGAGAATCCTAATTGGATCGTGTTTGTCTTCGCGATCTTATTAGCTCGAGAACTTTCGCAGAATAATTAGGCCAAGGAGGACACGGAACTAGAACGGGTGCTGGTACACAACTAATTGCGGTGTTTTGAGGATGACGACGACGGGTACGGTTCTACGGCGCAGCTCGAACACAACTTCCTAGGTCTTCTGTGCGCAAAAGATTTGAGATGACATGCGGTTCCATGCAGAGAGTCTAACCTCTCACTCGCACCCTACTTGAACATAGTGGAGTGAAACCAAAAACCACCACCGTAGTCTGTTTTCGGCGCGGACACCACTTCACAGCCCTGTAAAACGATCCGTAAATGGTCTCGAAACGACCGTTTCCACGGCTCCGAAAGTGTTTTCAAAGTGGCGTCCAATTACAAGGAGAGCAAAACATCGTCATCGGGACATTGTAGGGGACAATGCGTGCCGAGGGAGAAAACAAGAGTGCGTGACGGAGGGTAAGTGGCGGCTCTGGAAAGAGCGGTTGAGGAGCTAGCAGGCCAAGTATCGGTGGTTGAAACCAATAGAGGATATGTTCAACAAAAATCTGATGAGCTGGCGAGTAGTAACGTTAAACTCAGAGAATGACCGGACAACCAAGTAAGCCTGCAAAACCAAAAATGTGTCTTTTTTAATTTTTTGGGGGTTGATTCTCTTGAAGTGGATTGAATTTACGATTTTTGTTTTCAGAAATTGGGATCTCTGTACAGCTCTGGACAGAACAGCGGAAACTGTGGAACTCAACTGTGATGTTGATCCAAGCCTAAGATATCCAAACCTACTGCTAATGTTCTTTGAAACTTGACATCCAGCATACCTCGCATGCTAGAGTCACACATATGCTAATGCTGAGAACCTCAGAAGATCAGAGAGCGCTGAAAGAAACTCGGACTTGTGATTGGCGCTAACAATAAGATAAGTGGCCTAATGAAGGAGAGATCCTTGTCTAGACACTCGAAAATAAGAACAAAACTAGAAGTTCTTCTCTCAATTCGTGAGTGTTCTTTGGAGTTCACAGAAAAGAACGCAAAGGGGGCGAACGAAGGGTTTGGGTCACATCGTGGAAAAGGGACCTTGACAACAACTCAATTTGACCGTGAAGTGCACCTCCTCAACAGGCATTGGACTACATCCACGTTCGTGGAACAAACCTGTCACTTCCTTCATCGTAAGAGCACTTCTTCCACAGATTGTTTTCGTGCATCTACCGTACCTCTTGGACACAAGAGGACTATTCTCAGAAAGAATCCGAGATGGGACAATGTCATATAAATTTCTGTTTTCGGTCTTTTGTAAGTCCTATTACGTCAAGAAGTAGAACGTAAACATAACACGTGACATCGAGAAACACCGGCGACGTGGGAGACGTGCGATACCAAGCAAGGAATCTGAATAGATAGGGGACGTTTATCTTAAATCCGTTTCTCATTTTTGTGATTTATAGGTGATATCTTAGAGCGCTTGTCTCGATTTAAAGTTCCAAAAAAGTCGGACGGGGTAGTGACTCTGGTTCTAAAGAATTTAAAAAATTGACAAGGGCACTTTTATAATTTTCTCTAAAAATTAAATACTCTCACGGTGTTTTCCAATGCCTGATTTATTTTTTTCTATAGTTCCAGTGGTCGCTTCTCAAACTATTTTCAAAAATATTTATTTATGATTTATTTATTTATTTTTCTATGGTTCCCGCTTGATCGCTTCTCAAAAGTTGACCTAAATCCAAGGCTGTTTTCTTTGGTGATTCGTCAACCGCCATTCAATCTTTCAGAAATAAAATACTCATACTGTACTATAACTTTGCAATAATTTTCTTTTGCTTTTACGTTGTTTCTTAGATTTTTGTTTGTGATTGGCAATCATTCAAGAGATCGGGCTTTGGCTTTAAAGAAATAAAAAAATAAACAAGGTGACAAAAAAATTGACATTTTATCTACAGAAACGAAATATTGCAGTGCTTGCTTCTTGTTTTTCGAAAGTTGACGGACAGATATTGGATTCTTTTCAAGCGGCCTTCCGTCTTCTTGTTTATACACCTCCTGAACTGCAGAGGCCGAGCACCCTTCTCGGAACGTCTTCATTTACGCGAATTGCTGTTGGATTCCGTAGGTGTGATTAGAAGCACGAAAACACACAATTTGTTCGGAGTTTGAGCAAACAGTCACCGCGGGCAAATTGGGTGCAAACGGGTTAAACTTTCACAAAGTTCGTTTGTTCCTTCCGAATGGTTACTCGCCAAAACGAACGCGTTTTCGCACTTTGGGACGCGACAAATTGTGAGAAAGGGGCTTCGTTCCAGTTCGTTTGCTTCAAACTGAAAACAAGATTTTCTGGGTGGTCAGGGCCTTCTGGACACAGTGCTATGGGATATCTTTTCTGGGGATTTTTGCTGTCAGCGATAAGATGCACATGAGATGTCAATTCAGTGATAAGAAATGACGAGCCGAGCGAGAGAAGAAGGTAAAGGATCTGCTGCGAGGAAGGATTTGTTATATCGCTGCCGGCTAGAACTACATAAATTTTCTTTTTTCACATAAAAACAATCAAAGTAATTTTTCCACGATTTTTCTAAATATTTCTAAATATTTTTGGTGACTGGATTGAAATAGCCGATATACCGTTGAACGGAAAATATATATTGGGTTGGAACATAAGTTCCTGGACACTTCGTAAACATTCTCCCATTTCTCATTGCTTACTCCTAGAAAAGTATCGATGGGTGCGTTGTGAACCGCAGTCTTTTCTCTCACTGCGAACATCCAGTTGCCTGTCACTGGATTATCTTTTGTGGCTTTAGAAGTGTTTCTGTTTGCCATACCCAACAAATACCACCCGGCGATCGCCGAGATGTCTTGATAAAAAAATCGTAAAAAATTCAATCCTGCAGCAAGTAACAGGTGGCATATACTGTGTTTATAGGGTCCAATTTTTACGAAAACGTGTGAAAGCTGTGTCAGCGAAGTTGAAAATAGGACAAATCTGATCCGAGGCCAAAAGTCGATCAAAGAAAACAGTTATGCTTTGTGTTTGGTGGGATGTTGAAGCAGTCAAATTCTGGGAAGAGTGTACTAGCAAGCCACAACAGTCAGCTACTTGCGCACACAACAGCTGGACAGAGCGGTAGCGGCAATACCAAGAAAGAGACCAAAAGGTGAAAAAAGTCCGTCTTACTGACAAATATAGGAAACCGCACTTTTCGAAATTAATGATTTTAAAATTCTTTAAGTTAAGTTGGAAATTTTCTCGCTCACCCTGATTATAGTCTAGAGTGTGCTATGTCCGAATGCCACCTTGTCCGGTCCACGTGAAATGTATTAGTGGGTTAAAAAATTTAATTACATAAGGTGGTCAAAAAATGTATCCAAAATTCTTTTGGCTTGGAACACTGCATAAAGGGAAGAAGTTGTACGTGCTAGTGGTGCTTATATTGAATCTTAATCTTAATAAATATATCTGTAAACAATTGATCAAAAGTGTCCCGGAACTTACTTAACAACCCAATTCATGTATACGTTATCTACCATAAGGATGATTTCTGCGCAGAGCAAAGTCGCGCAAAGCACGCAAAGCAACATAATTTTTGGGCTTACATTCAGCTAGCCTGTGTTGAAGCCTGTGTCCGTGATTTCTTGAGATAAATTTTTGCTCTTGTCCTACTTATTTATTTTTCAGTTTTTTATTTTTTAAATATAGCAGAAATGAATATGGCAGTATATGAGGACCATACGCGGGTCGAACGCGGGACCGAGTGATATTCAGCAGTCTTTTGGTGGGCTTCCTATCGTAGATGAAAAAACGTCGGAATATTCTTGTTTTTATGGTGCCTTTATTTATACATACTATATCCATTTTTTCCAAGGTCATAGATGGACTAGAATTTTGGAGCATCAACATCAGCAACGTCGATCTTTGATGCCAGATCATATTTCACACTCGGCTACTTTCGCTTAATTTTGTCTTTCTCCAGAGGAAGGAATGAATGCTTTGGGAAGGAAATGGAGATGCATGCACTCTACGGACAGATTGGGAGCTGACAGGAAAAAATGGAAGTGGACTGCTAATAGGATTATTTTTGCATAAGGTATTCCAAAGGTATTAGTATTTTTGCATATTCACGCTTTTGTTAATGTCAACCAACAAGAGCTGCAATTAAAATGGCCTTACGATAGAAGCACTAAACGGCACCAACGCGCACTTGAGAAAGGGGACACTGGAGTCAACAGCCGTGGCCGCTCCAGCGGTCATTTATACTCCATGTGCTCTTTTCCCCGGGGACTTTTTTGCGTTTATTTTTTGCGGTCATTAACCGGACGCCAAGAGAATGTAAATTTACTTTAATTGCTACCTCCTCCGGGCCGCACTTTCCCGGAAGACCGTGTGTCCTAAGCGGACACCTCTGCCATCGCACGATCGTCCCGGGAGCGTAGTCAAGGTGCACTCCTGAGGGAAACGACTGCACTATTAAGAGGTCTTGGAGAATTTTTGCGGTCCGAAAACTCAGTCATGATGTTTTGGCGTTTTACTTAATTTTTATTTTTCGCAAGGAGTTAGTGCAAAAAAGACAAAATTTCCTGAACTACTCTTGCCTTTTGCTTTAAAAAAGATTTTTTTTGTTTAATTTTTATTTCAGTTTGCGGATTTTTGTACCTCGCTGAACTCACGAAAGATTCATTGTTCCCTATTTTTCGTCATTTTTAACCATTTTTTATTTAGCAAAATATAGACATGTGGACCTTTTTTTAGTTATATTCATCTTGTCTTTCGGCAGGCGATTTTTTTTCATTCGGCAGGTTTCAGCGTTCTAATTCTTATTTTTGCAAACGAAGATAACATTCCTAAGGAGACCAGGAAATGACCGGAAGGTGGCAAAAAACTTTATGAGGAAGTCGGGTAGACCAATCAAGTTTTTTGACGCGACTTGTCAAGTGATGTCAGGCGAAGATGGTCTCATAAAATGGAGACTTCCGAGAAAGGAAGATCGTCGCCAGATAAGGAACGATGTGCAAGTTGCAGAGAAGGATCTCGTGTGGACAAAAGGTTAGAGCCAGCAGAAAATGAGATGCACCGGAGAAAAAAAGTAGACTTAAAGTAGGAATAGCTTGAAGTAGGGATTGCGATAGCTCTTATTTTTCCTTATATTCCTTATATTTTCCTTATTTTTGGAGATCATTACCCAAACTTATGGTATGCGGTATATCGCGAACTCTGCATCTAAGGCACAAAGGGGGTCGAAGTTTAATTTGACTTTTCTTTTATGGACTACGATGAGAAGCCAGAGACAGAGAATATATTTGTAAAAATGTGCAAAATAGCGCTGTACTACTCCGAGAAGGAAGTTCCAAACGCGGACGAGGCACGTCAGGAGCAGAAGAGACACCTTCTTCCACGTCAGTTGTTGTGCCTCCACAGGACGAAGTTGTCAAAATCACAGCGACAAAGTCTCGTTCTTCTGATCATCAAAAACCAACTATTGGATTTGGTCCAAGGAAGGTCGATCTGGAGGATACTTGTAGTGCTTAGTAGTAATAGTAGAACCGAGTATTGGGTGGCTGTATTTTTGAAGGATCATCATACATATCACGTGGTATGTTAAAATTAAGGAGATTTTAGGAATCACATTATGTGGAAAACGAATTTGCAAATCCAGAGAAGACGACGAGACTCATTTGAGTTGGCAGAGCTGGATCTTGATGCAGCTGGATCTGGATCGCAAACAGCACTGAATTGGATTCGCGGCACACAAACAATAGATATAGACAAAGAGTTAATAAGGAAGTGTGATAAAGATAGGAAGGAAATATAGGACGAACATGATAAAGTGGGCGTGGCAGTAGGTTCACAGAAGAAAGGCTAGTGTTGTGGGCTTCAAAGGGCCCTTGACTACATCTTGACAAGCGCAATCGTAGTAGGCTCAAGATCTATGGATCAGATACGAGTGATCAGCAAGCTCAGCATGTCCTCATTACTGTACACATAAGTGTCTTCCACTTCTTCTTGTAGCTGTTCCAGGAAGTTCGAAGGCCAGTTAGCACGATTTAGGATTTTGAAGAATTTGACCGAGCCTTCCCGTAACTTGGATCTCAAGAACTGGTGGTGCTGCCAACATGGGCTGGAACACGCAACAATAACCGCTCTGAGGCTGAAAGCTTCATACTGGATCAGATGGTCGTCCAACGGCGTTGGTTCCACCCCGTGCTTCCAGAACCACAAATCCGCGTCTTGCGCGAACCTCTTCGAACACTGGACAATTCTCTGGATGCCTTCTTGAGAGGACGGAAGGTAGGTGGGGTACATGCTAAACGCATTGTCCGACACGCGAAAGAACGTGAAATGCACGTATTTATCGGATATTCTCAGGAGTTCGTCGAACGAGAAGGTCAGCTGGGAACAGCGATCCGACTTGCACAGGATGGAGTAAGACCAGGCTCCTTCGTTCAAGCAGATGCCAAGTTCGAAAGTTCTCCTATTGGCGATGTGGTCCTCCATGGCTGCTCCCCATGTTCCGGTCAGCTCGTCGTTCGATAGATCCTTCAGAGTCGACGCGACGGCGTCACAGAAGGCGTAAGGAACTCTGTTCATTGCTTCAAAGACTTCAGAAATGTTGCAACACGAGAAGTTTTTCTGAACTGGACTGTGTGGAGTGACAACGTGCCAACATCGAGAATGTTCGCACAATTTTTTACACTATAAAGGTAGCACTGTTTATTTAATCATTTTTAGCACTATGACTTCTTCGCGCATTGTTACTTCAGATAATACAAAGGGGGCATGAGATACGGCGGATCTGTGGAACGATATCGATTGTTTAAAACGAAATATAACAAAAATGTTAATATTTGTTTGTTGTGACAAGGAAGAACTGATAGGGCTGCTGGCTTCCTAACTAACGCTTTGTTTTCCATTTTTGCTCGCTTTTGCTCGTATTGAATAAAACAGGGATGTGATAATACATGGTATCGAAATTTCTGATGTTTTCATAGATGATCGGCGCTGTCCCTTCTTTGGTGTTTATGTATATCGAAGATGCTCTGTGTGAGAACGTTTCAGTAGCTGGAGGTCCCTTCTCGCTAACAAGCTGGAGGTCTTCTAGTAGCTCGCCTCTGTTGTCTTGATATTTAAAAACGTACATAGCTTGTCAAGCTAAGAGGGTCTTTGGAAGTGTAAACTGCACAACAAATCACAGATCACTCTAACTGAAGGCCAACCACAGAAGCGGATTCTGAGAGCGAAGATTCTTCGATTAGCAATGTAGTTCCGCTGAGCAGCTCCCCATATTCCGAACAAGCGAAGGCCAGGGGGAAACTGAACTCTTCTGTGCTTCTGATGTGACGCAACAGCATCGACAAAGGCGTATGAAACTGTGGTTATACATAATCCCAACCACTTCTGAATTAGGCAACCAAATCACAGTGTTTGGCCTTTTCTATCTCTCTGGTCCACGAGTCCTGTGACGCCACCTTCTACGACATTTCCGACAAAACATCCCGTTGGGACCCTTTGGCCCCCTCTTATGCAAATGCACCTTCTTCATCGAAAACAACTTTCATTCGAAGACCCTTATGTACAGAAAGAGAGAAGATTGAGCGGTGGCGCTAGAGCGGAATGTAGGAGCCGGTGAGGTCGACGTTCTCCATCAGCTTCTGCATCTGCCGATTGGACTCGGTCGTGTAGTAGAGCCAGTAGAAGCAGTTGAAGAAGACGAAGGCCAGGGGGAAGCTGAACTGGCAGAATTTGTCCACCTGAAAAAGAGGATTGCTTGGAAATTGTCCGGATTTATTTCTTTAGGCCGTCTTTTTGTTTTATTTTGCGAAGTTTTTCTACCTGTTTGATTCGACAATTTTTGTTCTCGCCAACAGTATTTTTTTACAGTTGCTCTTCTTGAATTTTTTACATTATTTTTGCGCTATTTGTATGTGTTTTAATTATGTTTTTATTATTGGAAAACAAAAATAATAGCCGTTTTTATAAGTCATTAATTTTTCTGGCCATTTTTTAGAATTTTTCGACAGACTGATTTTTTACGACTGACAGCTTCAATAAATTGCCAACCTTATGGGAAATCGAGTAAAGGTGAAAAACCGTTCTTATATCGATTTCACCACGTCTTTTTTCTTTTAATTCTACAGTGTATCTAATAAGGGAAATATACAGTATGTTTTTGAATATTTTCAAGCCCATTATTTCTGTTAATGCTGCTTCCATCATGTATCAATCAATTTTTGCACAGAAATATATTATTTGTTTTTTACTTTTATCCCACATTTCGGACATGATTCTTGTAGTATCCCTAGCAAAGTTGCGTTCAACAAAAATCGACTCTATTTTCTTGATTTTCTTGAGATTTTTGTTAATCTCAATTTCCCTCCATTCCTAAAGTATTTTTACTAAATTTTACACAAAAAAGACACGAGGATTACGAATTTTTGCGCTTTCTGTTATTTGAATCCTTTTGTATTTATCATTTTTACGTTATTTTTTGTTGTTGTTTTGAGTATATCTTTCCGCTATTGAGGAACGCACCTTCTCGCCGGTCCACTCGAGCGGCGCCCAGAAGAGCGTCGCCGACTTCCGGCGGTCCATCTTCCGGAGCCTTCGCATGGACTGTCCGTGGATGGTGAGTCGGGCGGCGGGCGGACTCCGCCTTCGGATCGCCGTCACGGGGAGTCCGTTGGAGCTCAGGCGACAGTCGGTGTCCCCCGCGGTCTCCCTGAGCATCCAGGGACGTTCCGCGTGGAAGTGGGCCCCGTTCTCGAAGGGGGAACTCTTCCGCCGGGTGGGGCCGTCCGTGTCGGCGAAGCGCTTCCGCTGCTTACTCGCCTGCTTGTCCACGTGTCCCACGATGGCCAGCTCCACGAGCGAGAAGAAGATGAAGCCCTAGAGGAGATCGTTGTGGGACCGAGTCATGGGTCAGGGTTACCATGCAGGCAAAGATCCACACATCCAGCGCCTTCACGTAGGAGACCTTAGGCAGCGAACGGGCGACGTTACCGTACTAAAGCGAGATGGAAATTAGATGGTTGGTTCTCGAACGGAAAAGGTGGTCCTACCTGGAAAGTGAGGGCCATAAGTGAAGAGACGCCAAGAGTGATCCTGCCGGGCAGACACTTGGAGTCCAGCCAGAAGGCGATCCAGCTGATGAAGACGGAGGCGTAGGTGGGCATGTAGAGCTGTAGGATGTAGTAGCCGTAGGTGCGTCGAAAGTAGAAGGTCGCCTTCAGTTGGTCCCACTGGCCCGCTGGGTAGTAGAACTGACTCTTCTGCCACGTATACCTGGCCAGCTCGAAGTCCGGCATCTTTCCCTGAAAAGGTCCCTTACATGTTGTCTTCCGTGCGGGACCCGGAACAGTAATCGGATTTTAATGTTATTTTGTTCTTTTTAATTCGTTTTGTGCTCTCAAACAGAAAAACCTTTTCTGAGATTCACTTCGTATAATCAGGAATGTCGTTTTTTTCGAAATTTCTATTCGATTACCTTTCCAATCGGAACCACAAAGAGGAAAAGAACATAGGGGGCTTTTCTTATTATTGCTCCAAGTATATAACGTAAAGACAAGGACATACGTAATGGTCTCAGACGGAACAGAAGGTGATACTGCCTTTAGTGCCGCTCAATAGCTTTATTTTTCTTCTAATTTTTGGAATTTTATTAGACGAAACATAGTCCCAATGGCTGGACCTACATATTTCCAGTAATTTTCCAATTTATATTTATTTCATTTTTCATTTTACTGATTATTTTTTACCTTTAGAAAATTTTTTTACTCCTCATATTTTTAATTAGCTTATTTATTCTTTTTCAATGATTTTTGAGTCAAGTCAGTAGTCTCAAAACGCACGCACCTGAACGTCCATAAGAACTCCCGTGTGGAACCAGTCGAGACGCACTTTTCCCACGTTGAAGGAGTAGGACTCAAAGGTCATCGTGCAGCGCTGGACGTCCATGGGGAAGGAGGTCATGTCCAGCTCGCAGGGCGCCTCCACCTTCACGCGGTAGTTCACCCAGATCGTGCCTGAACAGATGTCATCTGGGCTCCCGCCACGCGTCCTCACCGTTAGGGTATATGAGCAGGAAGATGTTCGGTGTGGGACTCTTGTGGATGCTAGTGGACTTTGAGTTCTGGAAACACACGTTTGGAAGCCAGATGTCGTCGATGGAGCGGTGGCTCAAGGTCAGGTTGGGTAGACATCTGCAAAGGGATACTGTATTGTCAGGTAGTGTCGCGAGTTTGGTCATGCGATTCTCAGAAATGTGAAAGCTTCGCATCACAGGATAAGATAAACGATGCAAATGGCAAGGTGTACGGTAGAAGGTCCAACTCGGGGGTGTACCATTATTTTCACATAATTAATATTCTCAATTCCTAAGGACAGTCTGGTCATCCAATGTCGGTGGTGTCTTTATTTTTGAGTGCTACTTTTCTGATCCAGATAAATGAGACATTTTTGAATTTGGACGCGAGTAACTCTGAGGACGCATTTTTATTGTGCCTTTCCTGGTGGGACCTGCAGGTGTCTTCATTAAAAACGGAAACCATTTTTGTACAAATATTTATATTAATTTATTCTTTGCACGAAGCCTGCAGGTTGTCGAACTGAAAATTGAAAATCTCAAACACCCGAATCGAACCTTTTGATCCGATTCGATTTTATTAAAGTCTACATAGTTTTGAATTTGACAATTTTGACATCAACAAAAAAAATTTGACAAGCATCTGGATATCGGAAAGCGTGGTAGGGGATGTTTACTTCTTATGTTCGTAATTTCCAGAACGAATGGTCCAAATTAGGACCTTAGTTACAGTTTTTATATTACCTATTTGTTGTGGCTCCTCTAGATTTAAAAAGACCTGGTTGGAAAATGAGTCCGCAGTACCGCGCTGAGACCGGGGGGAAAAAGGCATTTAAATTAACAATTCATATAAATTATTTTTTTGAAAGAATTATTTTTCCAACCTTGCAACGTATTTAAAATCTGAAAGCGTGGCGGGACCGGGATAAAAGTACTTGCTACTTCAATTTTTTTTATATTCATATTTTTGGACATACAAAGCATATTCCAAGTGGGACCGACTTACACGATTAATTATAGGCTACACCATTTTTGCCACTTACAACATAGACCCACAAACATTCTACGTGTCGCTCCCCTATCTAGCACTTCCGGAGTGTTTCGGCCGAACGACTTTTCCCATCATCTGCGCGGGACCACTCAAGTGTCGTCATCCCAAGGAGGACACGTGCGCTCCTGCAGCTTTCTCTAATCTCGGCGATCAGGGTTTGGCGCCCTTCTCGCGGAGCCAATTAGACACCTCCGGAGACGGGTCCTAACGCGATTTTGCGGCGGGCCCGGAATAGAATTACTCACCCGGTGATGTTGTCGAAGACGAGGCCCGTGTCCAGCCAGATCTGGCTGAAGAGAACGTCGGCGGTGAAGCTGGCCGCGTTCTCCGAGATGCCGGACACCGCCTGGATCGTCAGGTCCACCTTCACGTCCACGCCGTTCGCGTTCGGCACCGACTTCGGGTCATACGACGACATCAGGTGCTCGAGTACGGTCTGCAAAAGTCGTGGTGAGACCCGGACTGGAGGTGTAGGAGTCGAAGAACAATTTTTGGGAGTTTTTTCCAGGTGGCGTCTGTCTTCATTTTAAACGGTTTTTTTAACTCTTCTGATGTCATAAGATCATAATTTCGAAGAACATAAATGAAAATAAAGTAAAATATTGTGGTGGGACTAATCTTTATAATTTTCATATTCGAATTTCTAGCATTTCTGTTTTTCTGTTATTTTTGTTATTTTTTGTTATATTGTTATTTCTGTTATTTTTCTGTTTTATTTCTGTTTTTTTTTCTGTACAACTTGTTTTTCATATTTTTGTCAAAGACCTTCTTCTTCTTCGGTCATGGTCAAATCCATTATTTTGGTTCGAACACTTTAGAAGTTATAACCAAATTTTAATTTTAATTTTTAATTCATTTTATGTTAGCAAAGAATAAATTAAAAGCCATGTCCAAATAAAAAATGCGATGCTCATTGGTCGGCGAACATCGCGGAAATAATTTTGAACAAATTTTGCGACTTCTTAGTGCACCAGCACTGCCTTTCTTTTCTCTCAAAAACGACAATTACTTGCAGCGGACCACAGAACGCTGGAAGTTCACCTGTCCGCCGCCATGAAAGGAGCATTAGGCGCCAAAGTCGTCTAAGGTGAAGTAATTACGACCGTCGAAGCGATCACTTGCTGAGCATCAAGTGCAACCCTTTTGAGTTGAGGTGACTAAAGTCAAGTTTACCTTTCGGCTTGAAATGACAAAAGGAATTGTTAATAGAGATAATTTTTGTGGGTGGCTACGTGGCACCATAGAGTATTTTTTTACTTCAGCAAGCTCTGTGCTATGGGTATGTATGTGATTAGCTGATTATGACTACACTTGAATTTTTGAAAGCTGGTGTGTTGGACAGCTGGAGATATTGGACACACTGACATTTGTCCCGCCACGATAACACATATCAGTGGCATCATAAAAACGGGTAATTTAATGTACATTGTTTAATGCTGTTTAATCTAGGAATATTTCTGACTATTTGAAGCCTTTACAGATTTGAATCCCTCTCTTTGGTGGCATAAATGTTGGTACACTTGTATTTTTGCTCGTAGAAAAAGTAGCGTTCTCCAATAAACTTATAAGCATTTTGTTGTAGATGGTGCACCAACTCCTTGTCCTACAACTTGCCCGTGGCATCTAACCTGCTTATATTTCTTCTCCAAATAGGAAAAACGGTAATAGAATGTGTATTGCGACTCATTTACATCCCTCTCCCCTGGCTACCGTACCTTGGCGAGGGTGTCGTTGTTCATCGAGCAGTCGAGGGGGTCGCGGGTGGGGGTGGCGGCCAGTGGCGACGTGAAGCGGTCGCCGCGCGCGCCGTAGAAGTTCGCCTCGCGCTTCTGGCGCACGCTTTTCATCACCTGCAACGACGGAGAACAATGCGAAGCAGCGGGACGCGAAGTCGATGGCCCACTTCCGTTCGGGAGCCAAAGACCGGAATTTACGGGTTTGAGGAAGTTTTCTCCAATGTTGGCGATTCTTATGGGTTTTTGGTATAATTACATTTTAACTGCTGGCTGGTGCTCAGTTAGTTAACAGGCAAACACGGGTACTTGGGTTGCAAGCTAGGTTCTATCGGATTGAGTTGGATTTTTGTAGCCCACAATATTTATTGTCCTAACAGTTAAAGACACTACTAATTTTAATTACAATCGATATAACGATGTAGTAAAAGTGTGTTAAACGCTATGTGACATAGCCATCGATTGACTATCGCACCAAGGGTCGCAGGATCAACATCAGACGGAGGCACTGAATTTTTGGTCTTCCACGCTTACACCGAGATCCAAAAACAGTTGGATTTTTTATGGTCAGAAACCTCAACAAATATGCAGCTCAAAATATTTGGGCCATGGCAAAGCTTACTAAAAGCTCAAAAGATTTGATGGCCAAATGTGGCTAATTTTAAATATAATCGATGTGAGTATGTATTAGTAAAAGTGTGTCAAAAAAAGATGTGACGTAGTCAGCGATTGACTATCGCACCAAGGGTCGCAGGTTCAACACCAGACGGAGGCACTGAATTTTTGCTTGTCGATCCTTAACACAACAATAGATTGCATAAAAATGACAGAAATGTTTTTGGTTAGAAATATTTCTTGCCAAATTTTCTCTTTTTATTTTCAAAGCATAAAAACTATAGCCATGTTTGCTTTTAAGGCTTCTAAACGAAGAAGATCAGAGATGTAGAACCCTGCGGAATTTTTTGTTTTGTAGGAATGTATTTTTAATGGTTCTCTATGTGGTCTTTTCATGCTTTGCCTCACAACAAAGTATTCCGCCCAGCAGGATCAGAGCCGAACCGAACACTTACGTGATCGTAGTCCTCTTCGTCGACGTAGACAGCGCGCGAAGGCGCCACGAGAAGAAGGAGGAGGGCGAGGGAGAGGAAGGTCATGTTGATCGGCGGGTCGACATTGGAACCGGGCGAAACGCGGAACTTGGA
The DNA here is from genome assembly GCA_016648015.1 of Steinernema khuongi. Lineage (NCBI taxonomy): Eukaryota > Metazoa > Nematoda > Chromadorea > Rhabditida > Steinernematidae > Steinernema > Steinernema khuongi. Next base: position 38,343 of record JADLIF010001425.1, on the reverse strand, counting down.
AGTCGGACCAAAATCACTGAAGTCGACATGGAAGTTAGATTACGATCCGCGAAATTACGGTTTTGAGTCCTTGGGAAGCTCTTTGTTCTAAGTAGAGCTCCAGAACAAGGAAACACGCCCTACACCCTCGACCCTTGGTGGACTCTGATGCAAGAGGGCGACGCTTAGGAATACCGAGGACGGGAATCAATTTGGGACGCCGTGCGTTTGACGTTTTAGGACGCGCGCACGAGGAGGACGCGCCGACGCTTCTTATCCAGTCGGAAATTATGCATAACTGAGTTGAGCGCGATTGGGGTTGGCGCCGGCGAAAACACGTCGCCAGAGGTCGGAGGTTGGCTGCCGGATTAGGATTCGCCGAAAACGTAGTGAAAAACAGCTGAATAATGGCGCGAAAAATTGGCAGATTTTGAAATATGGTCGCACTTTAAACGCACTTAAAAAACTGAAGTTAAAGGACAAAAATTAACATTTTCGGTAAAGTTGATCATGAGCCTTCCAGTGATTAGTACGGTGCACTAGAAGTAGCGAAGAAAATGAAAAGCAACTAAAAAAATAATATATGCACTAAAATACTTTAAACCACAATACTCTTTTTTCAGGAAATTATAAAATCATTGCAACTAGGTTCAAATATTCAACACCGGACGGGCTATGAATCCTAATCGTCTTAGCACTAATAACGAATTTAAGGAGGCTACGGGAATCTAATCGGAGATTTTTGTCCGTCATTTTTGAAGAATTTGACGACCCCAAGAGCCTGCGGAAGCCCGTAATTGACCAAGACCAACGAAGCCAAAAATTCTTTCCATCGAAGATGAAGGAGTTGATCAGTTGACGAATGCCGTTCCATGTCCATGGTTCTCACGTTTTAGTGTTTGTCTGGGTAGCAGAGTGAAATAGAGAGGAAAACATATTTTATCATACATAAAATCGAATCCTTCTCCGGACTCAATTGTCCAGTGTAGGATTTTGCTGAGGCGGTGCAAAAATCGCTACCGATCCTCCAAAAATTAGTTTCCATGCTGGCACAAGGTGCATCGTCATTGCACAACGAAAAAAAAACTTTTATAAAGTTTGTCAACCATCTTTGTTTCTACCCAACATTCGCTTCAAGGTCGGGCCCCTGGACAGATCCATTCTCGGTGCACCCGTGGTCTCTGGTCCTCTGACGGTCAACTTTCCATATTTGATGTAAATAAAATTTGGTGAATTTAAAATTCGTCATCTCCGGACAAAACATGAAAGGAGCATGTGATGTCTTGAAGGGAGAGATCGATTCCAAAAATATAACCGGACAGTCCAGGACTTGGTTTCCCGCTTTAAGTCCATTTGAAGTCGATGTGAACGTCCCTACACCCTCCAAAGCAGGCCCTTGTCCAAGTATGTGCCAGGTTTTCTGGGATCCCAATATCTAATGCACATACTGGTCCCATTGAAACAATGACATCGACTCGGGATTTCTCGAAAAGTCGCCGAAAACAAGTCTGTCCAGGAATGTTCCATTTGTTTGGGCATTGTTCTCAGAGCCTAAGTGCCCAAGGTTGACGCCGAGCATGACGTGGAAGCACAAACAAAGGGGAATATCCGATCCGTGGTCTGCCGGAAATAAGCTACCGTATCCTGTGTTCTATAACAGAACTCCACGGAGCGAAGCGAAAGCTTTTACCAGGATCATATCAGGATCATCTTTTTTATGTCATTTGTAAAAGTCCGATTAAACCAGAAGACCAAAATCTAATTTAAATTGTTAAAAGATAAAAATGTGTTTGATAAAAATTAAAATACAGAAGAAGAAAATGTAAAGTACATAAGGCTCCTTCTCAGATTGAGGACTTGGCAATCACGATGAACGTTACTGTGTTACTAACGAGGGATCAAAAATTTCATTGTAAAAATGTTTAAAATCGTTCTTCTTTGTGTCATTGGTAAAAGTCTGTTGTGAGGAAAAAAAATTGTGAAGAGGCTTATGGCTAATTTAATTCGTTTTGTAAAAAAAGTCGATAAAAATCACCTCAGTTTTTCATTTTTTTATCGATAGGTCGTTCCGTTGCTCTCTGGGTTAGTTAAAAAATCGGATAAGGATCATACCTCAGATGGCCCAGAACATCATGAACATCAAATTCTTTGCCAAATGAAGAAGAACGTTATATCAGTTTAAAAGTGTTTAGAGTATAAATAATTCTTTAAAGGCCGGGCCATACTCCGCATCACAGACGCACGCGCGTCAGTTTTTGTTCGACGTGCGTCCGAAAAACTGACGCGCGTCGAACAAAAACTGACACGCGTGCGTCTGTGCCGCGAAGTATGGCCCATGCTTAAAAGTTTAAAAGTGAATTTAAGATTAAAACCCCTTAAATATTTTTTTACTTTTTGTCGAGCAGTGTGAAATACGACTTGTTTAAAATTATCTGCAAAAGCCGATCTATGGGGAAAATCAGAGGTTCAAGCAAAATTTTTCCAAAAAATTTAATTGAAAATCAGTTTTAAAATCGTTACAAATCGCTTTAAATTCGGCATTTTGTGCGCTTTGTCGAATGGTAAACAACGAACAAAAAACGTGTTGCATCACTCCTTCTTTCAAAAGTAACCCAACCGCTGCATCCTTCTGCCCTTCCTTAGGATGGCCAAACGGGGGCAGAGGAGTACGAGGACGCAAAAGGACAAATAAGCTTCGTCAGGATGACATTTCCAGGAGTGCATATCACGACAAGTTCGGAAGTAGAACTTCTGAATGAGTGAGCGGAAGCAAGGTACGAAAAGCCTATTTTCAAAAATAGAAACAACCACCTCAAGAAACCGGTGCGGAATTTCCCTGAAGGGTCGTTTTCACGAGAAGAAAACAAAAACAGTGCGTTAAAACGAGAAAAAAAATGAAAAATAGTAATTGGTAAAGTCCTCTGGGTTAAGCATAAAAATTATGAAGTGAAGGAAAACTATACATTTACAGATATTAAGGCTGATGTCCAAAATTTCCACCTACAAAAATTCTTATTGAGAAGAATTAAAATTTGCCGACTATATTACTTTTCCTGAAGCCGATAACACAGTCTCCTATATCTTCTTTGGCTTATTAGGGCAGAGGAGCATATCGATGACCGTCAAGCACACTTCACAATTGGAGCACCAAAAGTACTTCGTTAGTGGTCGTGGTCGAAACAATGGTTTAATATTTTAAAACGAAGACCGAAAAATTAAAATGGAAATGAGCAGAATCATCCTTGGAGATGTGAATCGAGGTCACTAAAAACCTCCTTAAAACCTGCAAACGTACAAGTGAAGATATCTTTTAGATAATTATTGTCCGATATTAACATACCCACTTTGGCGTGAGACGTGTTGTTTTTGACTCAAAAATAAGTATGAAATGCGGATAATAAACTCAAAAGATAAACTCTCCACAACAAGAATAACGGGAAAGAATATTTGTGGCGAACCAGTAAGAAACTTTTAAAACTGTAAAATCAGTTGCCTAAACATATTGATTTTTCCTATCGACAAAATCGGTCAGCCTCGTAGTTTTCTTGATTCATGAGAGCAGAGAAAGACATGCGAACTTTCTGAGCCACAAAAATGCACTAAAGCACTAAAATGGGTACGAAGAATGTTGGGCCCAAAAAATACAGTACTAATGCTACGGTAATGTTCCAGAGACGTCCGGAGTGATATAATAATACCACTATATGCATTTTAAAGGACTAGACATAAACCAAGCACAAATTCCAATATTCCGTAATTGTCAAACGGTAAATTGTGAATCATTTCAGCATGTCCAGATACAGAGCTGTTTTTAGCCGTGGGAGAATAAACCTCTTAAAATCTCTTTGTAAAGACAATTGTAAAGCATCCTTGGACAGGCCACGAGAGATGTTCTTCAACCGACGAAAGTACAAGCAAAGTTTTTTTATTGTGCGATAATAATATGTAATACAGCCACTTTCGCTTTGTGTGGTAAGCGCTAATAAAAAAAGTGTTTATCTCCGATATATCCAATGGTCGCCATGTGGGCATTTCAAAGTCATTGCTTCTTCAAATCACATCAACCCTTTCTGAACAACTTAAAAACGGCTCCATGGTCCAAGAAGCCCCTGAGCGAGCGTTTGCAAGCGAGATCAGAACAAGGGTGCTACAAAAATGCAATGCTTGTTTGATGCTCCAGAGACATGCGTCTCCAATTATTCCAGGAAAAATTAGAACTATCTGAGCAAGAACTTTAGCATAGGTATTTCGAGGTGACCCTCTGTGGCAATTTTTTGAACCTGAATTTGAAAAATTCACATTACTTATAACTCTCCGAGTCAGAGGCGTATGTTCTCAACTACTTCGAACAAAAATTAGAACGGCACATTCGAGCTAGAACCTTGACATAAGTGTTTGATCGACATGTCTGTCCGTGGCAACTTTCACCGAGCTCTTAAGACATGGAATCACGGCTATCACAGAGAACTTAAGTTGCTCCGTAGTAGCAACATGGCTCCAAGTCGAGTTTTCTCGCAAAAAGCGTTTGACGTTCAAATCATGCGTCCATCGCCTAAGCACATCGGGGGACATAAGGAAGCGAGCGTCCAGAATCGCGTTAACTGTGGAAAAACAGAAAACAGGAAGAGCGGGAATCGGAAAGTTGTGGTTGAACCGGGCAGCCGAAAACAAACGCAACTGTCTTTCGAAAATGCTGAAGACTTCCGCTAGAGAGAGTGATGCAGGAGAAAGAGAAGGAGAACTAGTAAAGATAACAAAAATATGTAAAAAAGGTATTGAAAGGAAAGTAAATAATCGCGTCCAAGTGTTAGCAAGAAGGGTGTACACTTGTGAGAATATTCGAAGTTTTAAGGAACAAAAAATAAAGAATGTCAGGAAATTACGCACCAGTTCTATCAGTAGGACTTAAAGCCTGGCAGAAATGCTGCAAAAATGAACTTAAATTAAGGTTAAACTAAACTGTGAAAACAAGGTGATAGAGTCATACCAGTTTCTACGACAACATTTCTTTCTTTCAACATAGTTTGTGATTTAAAAAATATACCCGCGTGAGTTAAATATACCAAGTAATACTCGAGTAAATACCTGGAAAAAAGAAGTGTGGTTTGTTGCTCGGCAAAAATGATAAAATATGCGAAGAGTTTCAATAACTATGTCGGGAAATATGGTAGATGTTAGAATTTTGCACATGCAATTCCAGATTTTTTGAAGTGGGAAAAAAAAGAAATTGATCGCTCCATTCGGTCAACAATAATAGTTAATAGGATGGAAAATGGACAGTTTCCATGAACAATACGTACTGCCTCCGCTTTGCTGCATCAAATACAAAATTACGGACTCGTTCCATAGTTGAAGATACACAGTTCCGACAAAAATGACCATTTTTTGCGAGGACGGAAGATGGAATTTAAACGTGACTGCTTCTTCTAAGAAATTTCCATTGTTTTAATTTTTGCAATAAAAACAAAAGGCACAGTTTGCGAGTTAAAAATATATCCGAGAGTGAAATATACGAGTAGAGTAGAAATTAGTAGAGAAAAGGAGTAGAATTTTGTACAACAAAATGGAAAGCAGTCCAAAGCACCCTAGGCAAAGACACTGAACCAAGCAGAGAACCCTAGTTCTTGTCCAAGTATTTCATATGTGTGCAAATGTTATGGAAACGCTACAGAACGCAAAAATGCAAATCAGGAAGCGATAGCAAAAGGGTGTGAGAATATTCAAAGTTTGAACGATCGAAGACGAACCAAAAATAAAGAATGTCAGGAAATTACGCACTTAAGGACTTAAGATCTGGCAGGAAGGCTGCAAAAATGAACCTAAATTAAGGTTAAACTAAACTGTGAAAACAAGGTAATAGAGTCATACCAGTTTCAATGAAAACATTTCTTTCTTTTAGCACAGTTTGTGATTTAAAAAAATTTACCCGCGTGAGTTAAATATACCAAGTAATCGAACCTCGCCAATCGGCTAAAATTGGCGTATAAACTGGCGCAAGAGTGGCCAAAAATGATAAAAGATGCAAATAGTCTCAATAAATATGAATCAAAAATGAAAGATCAGCCAAAAAATCACATACGTTGAAATGCTCTTGGCAAAAATGATAAAATATACGAAGAGTTTCAATAACTATGTCGGGAAATATGGTAGATGGTAGAATCTGTACCGGCACAGCAAACGTTGTCTAAGTATAGCAAACGCAAAAATTCTAGGAAACCCAAGAAGCAGATCGAGAAAGATCTTCTTCCCGTGAAAGCGTCTTTTGCGTAAATTGGGCGTGTGGCTGGAACGAGATTGCGGAGATGAGGAACTCGAGTTCGCGGGCACGGAGCGGACTCCGCCGCCCACTTCCGCGCGGCGAAGCGCGAAACGATCGGAAGACGGCGACGTCACCGAAAACAAAACGATTAGGCGCAAAATCAGTCGGGCACGCTTTTGATGTTTACGTCTCCGTCGCCGGCTGGGAGCGTTCGCCTTGAAAGGTTGCTTTCCAGGTTCAGGGGCTCTGGTGCTAGATCAGGGCCTACGCCAATACCCCCAAAAATAGCCAATCAAATAAATGAGGTTCATGATCTAAACAGACCCTCTGATAAATAAATATGATAGATACAAAATAGTCTAAAGGTAGGATTCCTCAATGACAGTGACACATACTTTCTTCTGAACAGAACTGTTTTATTTTCCTTTTGGCTCCTGACGCGAGAAGGATAAACGTACGATAAAAAGACAGGGTAATATCAAATCAAAAGAAGCCAGAAGGAGAAATTAGGCGTCATGCCTTCTTCGAACGTGTGAAGGTCACTGAAGGAGTCAACGAGTAAAAAAAATTTAGGAACCACGTGTAAAAAATATGTCCAGGGTGGATCTGAAGGTTTGTTACAAGCAGGAGCAGGAGCTCTATTCAGGTAGTTTACGTGCTAAGGGAGGATTTCGTAAAATCGCTACAGAACCTTGGAGCTCATATCATTGTCAAGATTATAAAAATCGCGCCGAGACACTTATGGAAGTCCTTGACCGGACTCTGAGCTGTGGCCGTACCCGTGAACTTCCACAGCGCTTAAAGTGCAAATCACGTCGAAGGAGCAAATCGAATTGGGTCCGAGTTCTGTTCGGCCTCACGTTTGGTTCCTTGAATCAAAGACCTCCAAGATGGTCCCGAAGGGAACCTTCCGAAGACCGCAAAGTCACTCGAGGGTCTAGGAGTTGTTTTGAAAAGTCGCGAATTCGACAAACCTCCACAAACACGCGAAACTCGGATATTGCCAATCAGAGCGGACGCGTAACAACGTTATAATCGACTTGTTTTCGGATTCTCCGAAAGTGGGAAAGTTCACGTGCGTCCCGCCACGAACGGACCGAAAACCTCGGCTTCTGACCCCTTGGCGCGCGCGACCTCAAAAGCGTTAATTGCGCTCCTCCAGGACCCTCCGGCAGGGGGCACGGCGACGGAGTTGACCACTTAAGCGGGTCCCGCCACGCGGAGGGGCGGTCCGACGCCGATTATTAAAATTTTGGAGAAAAACAAACGGAGAAGTGATTTGGGAGGGCCGCGCGCGCGTAGAGGGAAGTGACGGGGCCAAGAAGGAGGTGTGGGCCAGTGGGGATGGGAATGGCCAGGGTTCTGGGATTCAAGTAGGCAGAACTTAAGGAATCATGTTTGTGCATTGGCTCACACTTGAAAACCAAACAAAACGTAGATTAACTCTTCAATACCTCAATCCATTTTTATCGCTGCTCCTTTCTTGTAAAGCTCGCCTGTTCATCCTGGACAAGCCAGAAAGAGCATTGATTTTCAATGCGTATTTCCAACTCACATAGACTTTTTCAATTGAAATTCTGTAGGTTAAGTGGCACGCTTCTCGTGGTAGATGATAGGAAACCAGAAGAAGAACATATCCAAGTCAAAGAAGAAAATAAATCAACGAAATTTTGGTTGGAAAAATTGCTAAAAAATTTTTCCGAATTGTTCATATTTTGTTAATTCCGAGAAGAGCTACTTTAAATGGATTGGGGAAGTATGCAAAATTTGAAGATTAATTTTTGATTAGGTAATTTTTTATCTAAATTTTTTGGTTTTTCGTCGATTTTCAATATCTGTTTTTACTTCACTTTATTTTATTCTTTATGTGATTTTTGAGCACATTCCTTGTAACTATGGATTGCGCACTGAAAAAATTTTAGCTTGAAGTTTAGTTATACACCAGAGGATAGGAGGTCAATGGAAGGAATAAAAAATGATGATGCACACATTGTTTTTATTAAAACTAAAATTTTTGTGCTTAACACGAAACATACAAGGCTTACTTAATAATTCAAGTCATCTAATTCAATAATTCAAGTTTTTGTGTTTACTCAAACTATTTTCCCGTTTTTTAGCACGTCTTTATCCTTTTTTTCATTCATGTAATCTTCGCCTTTCTTGTCCATACTGCTTTGATTAATTTTAAATACCCATTTTCACTTTATTTTATTTTACCTTCTAACAGATTCTTTTAATTGAGATTCAACAGGTTTACGGAAAGATTTGCGAGCCAAGGAAGTCTATAATTTTTGACATGGAGGACTCAAACCCTACTTGGTCACAAACATAACAATACAAGCTTCACATTTTTTTATTTTCAACATGCATTTCACTTTTCTCGAGAAGTAAACGAAGTCAATAGATTGTTAATTGAGATCTGCGGTGGGAGCTGAAGAAGGAAAAGGAAAGGCTCTTCGAGTGAAGAAAGCGGGCGATACCTTAAGTATAAAACTATAATTTTTGCCTTTGTGGTATAAACTCTAAAACAAAAGGAGAGTTTTACCAAAACCATTTTTCCCGAGTTTTTTAGCGCTCTTTTATTTTTTTTTCGCTTTCTCTTGAACCAATCCAGATCCTACAAGTGAGGGATGGACACTTCTTGCGGTAGGGATGTATGTACGCGAGAAGATGGAACAGCACAAGAAGGACAAAGGAAAGATCTTCGAGGTAAGGAGGTCTAAAATTTTTGACATAGAGAACTCAATCCCTACTTGGCCACAAGCATAACAATACAAGTTCCACATTTTCTTCTATTTTTTAACACGTTTTAGTTCACTTCACTTTACGGAGAAGTAAATGAAGTCAATAGATTGTTAATTGAGATCGCGGTGGGACGCTCTGTGTGACCGAAGATAAAGATAGGAGCTGAAGACGGAAAATCCTTTTCAATTTTGTTTATTATAATATATTCAAATTTTTGTTTATTAAGTTAGTCAGTCCCTTACATGTTTAGCCAACTCCATATGAGTGAGTAAGGAGAGACACTTCTTGCGGTAGGTGCTGTACGCGAGAAGATGGGACAGGACAAAGGATAGATCTCCAAGCCAAGGAAGTCCATAAGTCGAATTTAAAACTAGAATTTTTGTTGTCGTAAATTGTCTCCCTACACACCGTAATCACAAGAAGACAATTTTTACCTTTTTTTTTATTTAGGCTCAGCCTCAACCTCACATGTGTAGCCAATTCCTTCGATATTTAATTGAAATGTTTAGCTGCGGAGTCACACAGGCAGTTGAGGAGCACAAGAAGAGGAGAAGGATCTCCGAGCTAAGGAAAGTGATGAAAGGAGAAACGGAGTGGGTTATCCTGGGCTCGATCTTCGGTCCCGTAGAGTTGCCAGATCGGTCTTGTTTTCGTATTTCATTTGCGCTCTCTCGCTTTGTTGGCTCACGTTTTGCCCCGAAATGATAACAAACAGAGGGGTGAGAGGAAAAGAGCTCTTTGTCGGGCACCCGGAACAGAGCTACTTGAGGGGAGGCGAACATTTGTGGTGGGATTGGAATGGAGTGGGACGAGTTGTGGAATGGTCCCCGTGGTGGTATTTTGCGGTCATAACTTCAACTCCTCAACTTCATCACCTTGTACTGCAGTGGAAATTTTTGGTGCAGCTCTTATCGGAGTGCTTCGGTGTATTGGTGAGCCACCACGGTGGCATAAATCTTAATTCTCCTTTTTTATGCTTGTCTTTTAGGATATGTAGGAGATATTTTTACAGATCAAGTATGACACCTTTGCCGAAATTGTTTTTGATTAAAAGAAATTTTTTTTGAATATTTGAATCAATTTTTATGAATTTTTAAAAATGAAAATAGATTTTTGAGAATATCATCGTAATGAAAAAAAATATTTTTGTATAGTCTTTCTGCGTTCAAGATTATTGGAAAGTGTTCTGCTTCTTTTGGTATTTTGCCTCTTTAGAAAAATAAAAGCATATGAAACTGGTTTACAAAATTACTTGTTGGATAATTTGAATTACTTGGAGTTTAGGCAGGAATTTTTGAAGCTATCAGCTATACTTTTCTCGCTTGATCTTGAAGATGGAAAATTTTATAAAACATTATCTTGCTCTTCCGATGAATGGAGGAGTGTGTTGATGTTATTTTTGTGCGCTAGTCCCATGAACGGGCTTTCCAGCAAGGACTGAATTAGAGAATAAATGGTAAATGGTAAATGGTAAATAGTCCCATGAACAAGTCGGCTTCAACGTTCAACGCAGACAATCTTTAAATGAAAATTGTAAAGAAATTTTTGGTTTTACCTGGAGCACTTGGAGCGAATGTGGGATTTTTGGGAAACAGAAGCAAAATCAACGGATCCTTAATTTAACACCAAACTTTTTCTTTAGAGTTCAGAACTGAAATCGTAGATCGCAACTGCTTATTGTTGGTGGGATGGCTAGAAAAAACCCAGGTTAGACGTCTTCAAGGTTAGACGCACTTATTCAAATTCAAATGAACGGAAAAAAATAATTCTCCCTACACCCAATCAATGTTTCATCCAAGTAGCGTGTGGAACGTGTTGATGTCGTTTTTCTGATATTACCTTAAAAAAATTTTTTGAAAATGCAACATAATGCCAATATTGCCATTAATATTGCCAATATGTAGGACTGCTGGATTTATTCAAATGTTTTTTGGGTTTTAATAGAGGAAACTAATTAGTGTAAAATACGTTTTAAATATTTTTGTGCACACAAAGTGCCCGTGCAACTTCTGTTCCTCAGACTGTAATAACACCAGATCTTCACTAACCTTCTTAGCATCAAACTTTTTCTTCAGAATTCACTTGAAGGTTGTATCTCTGTAACTTCTTTTGATCGTATTTTCTTCCTCTTGAGAAGTAGGGGATAAGCACGGGTAACTCTAGTTGGACAAACACTTATGGGTAGCAACGGTGCATGGCACAAATATCAAATATAATTAATATTTAATATCACAAATATCAAAACACAAATATTTACCACTTTTCTTTTTATTTCGCCGCAAAGAGAGTCGTTATGCTTATATATGGAACCTACGTGTTTGCCTAGGTAGAATGAAAGGTTTTCGGTAATTTTTAATTTTTGTTTATTTAAATATAATGTTTAAGTTTTAAAATGTTGATAATTTTTGAGTCTCATCCGTATAAACTTACTTTTAAGTTTCTCTTCAACTACGTATTCCACTGGAGAATCTACAGATGCCACTTTTTTTTTTCTTTTTTTTCAAATCGAAGAAACAGATGCCTGTTTTGGAATGCTGGGATAAGGACGTTATAGATCTTGTTTCCTGAAACGTGCGTTGGAACACGTACGCCAAGGGATTGATCAGAAAGGACCCTTGATTCTTTGGAGGACAACTTCCTGCTAGCTAAAGGTCCAGGACGCTCTTGACCTAGAGACACGACATATGTAAAAGAGTTTCCAGAAGGGCTTCGTTAGGTAAAAGCACTCCACAGGCAAGAGGCTTGAGTTGACCAAGTTCGAGGGAGCCTCAAGGGCCTCGAGAGAACTTCAGTTCACCCAAAGGTGATGGATGAACTGCAAGTGTATCCCGCGACCGAACGTGCGAACTTTCTCCACGCTGATTTTCCGTCCCGCTGAGGGTAGATTGGCGTCCTTTCAGAAACAGTGCTAAACGGTCCTTAAAGACAATACTGCTGGCTAGAGAGAACAATAATAAAACCTTAAACAATTTCAAGTAACATCGACTGTGCTTTTTTTATTAATTTCTAGGAGTATCACCTTCGTTGTTTAGAAACACCACAAAGAGCGTTGGTGTGTTGGTGATCGACAAACTTAAGTCTCATTGCGATCAGCACGGTGAAGTATGGATGATGCTGCAAGAATCGCCGCGAACTACCAGAGCAAAAATTTCAAAACTGTGGAAAGAAGTTTACAGAACGGACGTAAGCAGGGTGCCTGACACAATTGAAGGTTCTGTGAATCATACTTGATACACATAGTACACTTCACGAACTACCGACCTTGAGTTCACGCGAGACGGCCCGAGGGAGCCCAATAAAGTCTTCCCGTGGACGAACTTACTCCTTAATATCGCGAACTTTACTGGAGCACGACGAGACACAAGTCCCACTGCAGAACTTATTGGGTTGTGACCCAGGCGCGCCCAAAGAACTTATGAGGCCGGAAATCAGCTTATAAGGGTTTGTTAGCGCGGCGAGAGTCGGCAGACAGGCCGCTAGCTTCTTGTGACTCTGGTCCTACACGGATTGGGCAGAAAAAAATGGACACGAGGTTGACTACGCCCACAGGAAACAATGCACAAGAAGAACACCATTAGAAATCACAGCCCACAACCTCCAAAGGTCCCCCGGTCCTGAACGGAATCTCTCAGGGGAGGGGCATCATGTGTATCACGCGGAACGAGTTTGGCGTCGGGCACACGTGGGCGTGATCTCGCCACGAAGATTATTGGACCAGTCTAGAGACACGCCAAGAAACTAGATTACCAAGACTAACGAGCGGATCTTCAAGACCTGTAAAAACGTTTCGGGTCCCGCCACGATTCAGCGTCACAGTTTTTCAATTTTACATCCCAGGCCCTAAGAGGTACACAAGGTACACAGAGAACATTGGAGAGAGAACGTGCTACGCACTATTTTTCAACATCCGACCGAGCATTATGGTCCCGCACGGAAAACAGATTTACTTCTTCACGGAAAGGTCAGGTTAATTAGATTCAGTCGCCTTTGGTTCTTCGGCTTCCTGATATCGATCTACATTATCATGTTTTGAGGACAAAAATTATCGGTTTTAGAACGCTCCTTTGGTTGTTCGTGTCGAGACCATCCGAGCCAAAAGGCACTGTAGGCCAAAAAGGGCAAAATGCTAGAGAAGAAGGAGAGGTACCGCGAACACAAGAAGGTGACGTAGAACTGCTTCGCAGTGACACCCCTTTGCAGCGGGTCTCGACGCGATTATTAAAGATTAAACGTTCAGCTTTTAGGACGTTTTTTCCCCTTTCGGCAAACAAAAACGCACTTCCTGGTGGTCCTCTTCAAACTCATTTCCTTTTTCGCATCCTCAGACAAGTACCTCGCGTCCCGAAACGAAAGTTTTTGTTTACACAGTGCGCTAATTAGTGGAGTGAGTCAGCGTTTAAGGAAAAATAATGTTTTGTGAGGCGCGTGACGTCGGCAGATCGTCGCGGGACGCGGAGTTGCTCACTCAGCTCCTCCGAGGCGGCGAATCTAATTACTCGGCTGGGGACCCAATCTCCCGAGAGCGTCGGGAGCCTTTGTCTTAGGCACGCGCTGTACTCTGGGCCAATATTGGAATAGGGTCCGAAGACTGGTTTCGATATTATTTGAAATATGAAAAGGAACTGGGAGAAGGGGGACCCCACCAAGGTCAAGAAAGGGTGACATGGAGGGCCCAAATCTTGAGCCAAGAAGACAGACTCTACATGCTCCTAAGGTGTATGGAATAGGTATTATAGAGTTTAAGGATTCAACAAGAGTCAGTTTTAGTTCACAACCGACCACATTAACGTTGTATGACTGGAGGCTTGTTCGTTGCAGGAGCCAGGCCAGATATTCACTGCTTGTCTACTGCAGGGCAGCATTCCACTTGTCTTCTACCGTATCCATATTCTCAGTGCATTAAAACATCTATCACCAAGATAGGCGGAGTCCAAAAATAATATGTTAACATGGTGGACTTTCAAACAGTAACGATCAATCTCTACATCTTTTAGGCCAAATCTGAGTCTTGCGACATTTTCCAAGATCACAGGACGCCCACGCTATAAGTAGGCTTAAGAGCCAAACGGCCTCAGGCAACTCGACGTGAGGAAAATCCTCCCAAGAGGATTTCGAAAATAACCCCAAATCCCTTACAAAATAACTCTAAAGCCCCGTTTTGGAAAATGTTGTTTTCGAAGAATAGTCTACCGAAGCTTCTTCTGGGAAAGATGGAAAATCTGAAGGGCCGGATGGTTTCCTGGTCAAGTGAAACAAGTGGATGTTCTGGACAGTAGCTTCTTTCATCCCTGGTTCTGAAGGTATATTGAAGGTAATAGCAACAAATTTTCCAGAACACCGGAACACAGTAGGGAAATTAGGCCTTTGAGACAATGTCCTAACCATATTCTATGGATGACAAAAATAACTGAAAAAAACGATCGCTTTTAAATAACAAATATTTTTAGGGGGGAAAAAAGGAAAAGTCACCGTGCGGCTTCGAACCTGAGACCCAAAACACACTAGGCTAACGCTTTACCAGTTTGATCACACGAACACAAACCGATGATCGAATTGTTCTAGTACAAAGCGCGGTGGCTTTCTCAATTAAGCCGGCCAGATCTTGACTCTTCTTGAGCTTGACTCATATCCGGTTTGGACGTGACCCTTGAAAGGGGTCCTGTAGCGCCGAAAACCCCACCAGCACGAATATAAGCCGATAAAGCAGAGAGATAAAACAGAAAAACAGCACATAAATGGAAAACAAACATTTTAGAACGGATGAAAGATCGAGTGACGTGAACCAAAGACGGAATCCGCCGGAAGTGGGTCCCGCGACGACAATAGCTGCATTTGTTCCATTCAACTCGGTCGCCTGCAAATGGCGGCCGAGCAGGGGCGTAATCCAATTCCTATAGGGACTCTGCGCGCCGGACTCCGTGGATGTGCAAAGTTCAGGATTTGCAACATTCTCCGTCGGCACTTAACACAATCGACACTTTCGGACGTTAAGGGGGACAAAGGAGGTCTTGGGACGAAAACAAGGGTCGGGAGGTGTCGAGGGCAGCTGCTTGACCGATTCAGAAACGTGAGTGGACGCTTTTCAGTCACTGAGGGCTTGTTGTTCAGGGCCTGGACAAGGGATCTAGGTATGTCACTTTGGTCTTACTGTATGGTTAAGTTGTCCTTCTTATGACACGAATTGGAGACTCCATACACGTGCCGCACGTTTGAGCAAAATTACTTAAGAACTTCATCGTTACTCCTTGAGATTATTCCCGTATTCCCTTCTAAGGATCTGGACGAGGAATATATGTATGTCGGTTCTAAATGTTGAGTTGTCGTTCTTATGACACGAATTAAGGACACCAAAAGTCGGCCTCGATGCTAAAAAATGCTACTTGTACCACCAAAAATACCTAAGAACGTCAATCCAAATGACAATGGATTGCTTGGGATTATTCCCTGCGATCATGCCGAAGAAAACCATTGACAAGAAGCCACAGCCAGGAAAAGACGCCGACGACACTCGGCAACACCTTCTTACCGTCTACCGAGACGAAGATAACAAAAGCGCGTTGGAATCAACTCATAAGCGCGGAAGCGTCCTTTCAAAGCGTCTTTTTGTTGTTGTGAATTAAGAAGAAGGCACTCGTTAGTCCATAGCCTAGGTGACCGTGACTACAACTGTCCTTATCCAAATAAGGAGATCTATCCAAAGACACAAAAAGCTCACTGACAAGCATAGAAAGTGAACAACAAGAAAGGGTCCTGAAAGGGAGGTTATATCAGGCAAAGCGTCGTGTGTGGTAGAAATTTATCGAACTGATTGTGAGAATCTTCGCAATCCGCGCGGCCGCATGCAATCTGACTACGATTTTCTGTTACGTACTTCCCGTGCTCCTTCCACCATTCTGTCTTGAATCGCCATTTTCAGAAGGCTATGGACCGCCCGGACAAACCTTCTACTTCGGTCCGTTCGCTTGAAGCCGACCTGTTCGTCTACAACTTCGTGAAGCGGAAGAAGCCTCGTCTTCTGCTGGAAATGTTCGGGAGGGAGCGTTGCCAGGAGCTCGAGAAGCTTGGAGTGAGTTGCCCAGATTTATCGCCAAGACTACGACAATAAGGCTTCAGCAGTGCTTCGATCAACAAGCAATAGTGCTCCAGGCGACCAAGAGATGGTTCCTAGCTAAGGAGCCTGTTGAAGGTCCTAAAGGAGTGGAGAAGACGACAACTTTGACGATCGATCCAATCCCAAGGACGAGAGTAAGAATCACTCCGGACTTGGCCGTGTTCAACTACTTCCACGAGCGAAGACAAGAAGATGCCTTGAAGCTACTGTTCGACGAGAAAAAGCGAGAAGGTTACGGTAGGACGATTGGCGAGATGGGGATTTGGATGCCTCCGGTGCGGAGAATCTACGCTCACTACCGGTATGTCCAGTTGGTCAGGAAGGTCAAGGACACGGCCGAGATCTGGCAAGTAGGTTTTTCTGTCATCGGCTTGCATAATCAGGGAATTTCAGTGTTTGCTGTGCAAGAAGCAGTTCAAGGCGAAGGGCTGTCAAGTGCTGAACCACATCGGAACCCACGAGGACATTCCTTGTCCTTGTGTCATCGAGGGCTGTGAGCAATCGTTCAAGACGCCGTCGTCTCTGCGCCCCCACATCCTGGTAAGAAGATAGGTGACCGTTTAGGCATCTATCACTCTAAACAGCCCAGAAAAGGGATCTCATCCCTCTAACTAGCGACGCTTTCCAACTGTCCACAAAGGATTAAGGCGAAACTATATTTATTTTATAGGTCCTTGAGTGAATCCTAGCTGCCGGGACATAGATGCAGGGTATAGAAGGCCAATTTACCACCGTAATCTCCGAATATGGAACATTCGGCAATCGGACATTCTGATGTCATTCGATAAAGCTCGATAAGAATCGAATCCTCCAGATCGCCATCGAACGATCACGTAATGTGGGTTTACAGAAGGTCTCAATTTGGGAGATTACGGTAGTAAATTGGCCGTCTATACCCTGTATTTGTGTCCCGGCTATACACTCACGGACCTATCGAATAAGCATAGTTTCGTCCCAATCCTTTGTGGCCAGTTGAAAAGGGTTGCTAGTAAGCCCTCTGGATCTTCTTGCGTCTTCAACATTCTGTGCGCTCCCAGTTACTAAAACGATCATTTAGCGGAAGCATATGCTCCCAGCGGAACACTTGAACTCCCAACAATATCACCAACTAACGCAAACGGAGCAGAAGTTCTACGAGAAGGCGGCCGAGTACCGGCAGAAGTACTTCCCGCCAGAGTCGTTCATCGGCTTCAACGACTGCAAGAGGCAGAACGCGGCCAGAGACCTCGAAGATCCCAAGTGCAAGCAGTGCGGGAGAGTCACAATGGCCTATTCCACCCGACGGCGCCATATCGCCGACCACCTCAGCATAGCCTACGACTGTGTCTTCGAAGGGTGCCGCGCCAGGGGGAATCCTTTGTCTCTGGGCAAGCACTTCAGGGTATGTTAACCAAGCACTGTATCATTGCTTCCTAAAGGTATTCTTTCGTTTCTAGGAGAAGCACGTGAAGACGATCAAGGATCTCACCGAAGAACAGCTCTTCAAATTCAAGCGGATGAAGGTCGACTTCGGGAAGCTCGTCACGAAGGTCTTGCCGGACTACTTCCCGTACAAGGTCGAAGCAGCAGATGAAGATGTTGATGTCCCTGCTTAATCCGATGTCAAGTAAAACTTCAGAGTATGTCCATGCAACGCTGAAATCCTTGACATCTTGAAGAAGTTTATTATTTCTAAAGCTTCTTGGCCAAGGAGTCGGAGATCCTCGCCTGGCCTTCTTCTTCGTCTTCTCGTCTTCTTCGAGATGGAGCTTGTTTTCACAGCAGACGTTGCTACTCTCGGATCTTCAGCTCAAAACTTCTTCACCTAAACTCCGAAACCTGTGCTGGAACGTCTCTCCTTTATCGAATCTCTGTCGGTGGCGCTTTATGCACACAGGATACCCATACAAGTATTTACACGGCTCTACAGTCCCGGGACGTGGGTGAGCTTGATCTCGACCTCGGTGCGCCTGATGTTGACGATGGCGAAGTTGGGCCGACCGCGCTTCGATTCCACCGCGTGCTCCAGCACGTAGGCGACGCCCTCGGCCGGCTGGTGGTAGTAGCGCTTCGCGGCTGGGTTGTTCGCGAAGAAGGCCTGCAGGCGGAAGACGTCCGGCGAGATGAACTTCACGCGGAGGGGCTGAGGGACCGGCTCCGTCTGGTTCCACCAGCTAAGGAGCTCGCGGATGAAGCGAATCTCCACGGAGCTCTCCTCGAAGATAGCGTAGTTGAGTCGCTTCTGGCGCAGCTTGAGCAGCAGCGGAAGGTAGGAGTGCGCCTGGGACTGCGATATCGTCACCGTCGACAGCGTGTGCTCCGCAAGAAGACGCTCCAGGCACGGCGCGAAGTTGAAGGCGCACTTGCGGAAGATGGCGCGCTGGAAGCCTCCGCGAAGTCCGGCCACCAGAAGCTGGCCTACTTCGGCGTTCACCTGGAAATAGTACTTGAAATGTCGCTGGGAAAGGGAGAGATATATATCTGATGGAGTAGAAACAGGAGTCGTGTCCCAGGCTAAGGAAAAGACCTTCTCCTTCCCTCTCTCCATCACCATTCTCGCCACTTACCTCGTCGATGCGAATCTCGGCGTTGGAGCTGATGCGGCAGTTGGCCAAGAAGTTGGCGAAGCGCGCGCGGAAGACGGTGTCCTCCAGATTGCGCTCGTAGGGGACCGGGCAAACCTCGAGGCGCGGAGGGTCGCCCAAGTTGCCCGAGAAGACGAGCTGGCTGACAGTGGTGAGGGCGACCTCGTCGGGGTCCAGGTCGCCGAAGTGGTTCCAGGGTCCGATCTCGCCAGTGAGCACGGAGCAGCGCGAGGCCATCATGTTGACCGCGCGGCCCGAGAAGACGAAGATCGCCTTGCAGCAGATGTAGGAGTTGAGCCGCTTGGAGGCGACGCGGCCCCATTTGGAGTCCAGAGGCGTCAGAAGGTGCAGCGTCTCCGAGGGGATCAGGTCCACGATGGACTCGACCAGTTTCGTCTCGAGCCTCTCCATGTCAAGGAGGGAATCTGAAAACAGAAGCTTGAAGGATGAAGATCGATGGAAGAAGAAGACGCGGAGCGAGCCACACGCAGGGGTAGAAAGGGAAAAGCATGCTCCCTAGTTATTTGGAAGAAGAAACTGCCTGAATACAAGAAGGTGACAAGAAAGAACACTTAAAAACAACAAAAAACACGGTAACAAGAAAAAAGATGCCAATAAAGCGATGAACAGGCGTGAATAACAGAAGCAGCGAAGGAGACCAGTTCCAATAGGAGCCTCGCCCTGTGCGGAAGTCCAAATAGTCGTCACATACGTACTTCCCACTTCAAACAAGCTCCGTTGTGTTTCAGCAGCTAAAACAGTCGATATCGCTGACTCAAGAACAACACGGTAGCGAATCGTCGTGTGTGGCATTGAGAGGCCTATGCTCACGTTGACATGACAAACGAGTCGCGTAAAGTAACATCTTCCCCATTAGAGCTGCAAACACAAACAGCGTGAGAATTGGGACTGCCACACATTCCTTAAGCCTTTACCCATTGTTTTTGCGCCCAAAAAGGTTCTTACATAAGCATTCCTTCTCATAGCCGCCCTCCTTCTTCTCAAATCATTAGAAGATCAATCGCAGCTCGGAAGTGAGTAATTCTCCAAAGGAAGCCTGGGTCAGAGGGCAGAAGAAAGCGGCCGGTCGCCCTGGGCGACGGACCGCGCGGGCTGCCGCAAGGAGTCGCCGAGCCGAGCGAGGAAGAGGCGCGATAAGCAGTGACACAAAGGACCGTTATCGGCAAGCGCGTCGCTGGAGAACTTCCTGGTGATTGGAGGTGCGAGGCGAGCGCAGGTTAGTGTTGGGACGAAGCGCCTTGGTTGTAGCGCCAAGAAGGGCGTCCTTCTCAAGATGGGGGGAAGATGAGCGGAGACATCCTATGCACAGCATTGACGCCCCCATCATGTAAGGCTCCGGCTGAGATTCGTAGCTTGAAGAGGTGAGTTATCAGAAAAGTTTTCCTTGGCGTGGCATATCTAAATGAGCAATGGAGAAGAATAATGGATCAGCTAGGTGAAGAAACAAGTGAATGGGACAGAGGACGGCTAATAGGTTTATCACAGCAGTCCAGATTCAATAGTGCGATAAATAGCAGCACGAGAGTCCAAAAGAGCTAAAAACGGAGCTCCTGCTCTAAGCGCTCCACAGAAACAGGTTCTCCGAGAAAATTCTGGAACCGAAGGGTTCCTGACACCGTTAGGGACCAAACAAATCGCGAAGAACGTCATAAAGCGCCACTAGAAACGGCCAAAACATATCGCATAGTTGCATGACTTATTTTATGACATGTTGACCTTCACGTGTTTGGAAAGCTTCTTGAAAAGGCTCTTGCATCGCAACGCGCAGTCCTCAGCTACTAGCAGAGACGTAAAAGTAGAAAATCTCAAACTTCCAGGATCTCCGGAAGTCAAACCCTATCCAAAGCGCAACCTACCCCAACTCTCTCGAGTCCAATCCTCCACCAACCGTCACCGTCGACCGCTGGCGCGCCTCAGCGAGCGAAGAAGCGGCCGAAAACGACGAAACCCGCGCGCAATCACACAAAGCGGCGCCGCTCCTCGGAATGCGCCGAAACGGGCGAAATCCGCCGGCGACTGTTTGTAAACAATTTGCGTCGCGATCGATCGGCGCCGGAGTGGACGCGAGGCCGAGTGGACGCCAGCGAGGCGAGGTTACAAAACGGGAAACGGCTCCGAGGCGGCCGGTAAACAAGCGATCGATGGGAAAACAACGCCGTTTGTTGTATTTCGCAATGTCGTCCTATCGATCGAGCCTCTCCTGCGGCGCCGAACTTAGAGTTCGTTAATTGGCGGATGGACGTGTGGGAAGGAGGCGCCAAAGCGGATTGTGAGGAATGTTTGGGATTCCGGAGTGGCAATGTCAAAGCGTGTGGATTGACGATGGGAAGCGTGGCTATTCTAAGAAGCAAACTTTTGAGGCAGGAGACCTTAAGAAGGCGGGATGAGGAAGTCGGAAAGAAGGGACCTTTGCGCATGAGGCTGGAAGGTTAATCCTCTGAAGATGCTTCGGAAGAGTGGGATGCTGGATCGATGAGGTTTTTGGTCCTCGGTGTTTGGACACGCTAGACGGAGAGCGCCTATCATTGGCGCCCTGTGGTTAATGTGTGGGAACGTGGACGAGGCGCGCCAATTGTAAACAATAGTGCATCCAAAAAGTGGGCAAAAATTTTGAAAAATGTTTTCAACAGCTGTATTTGATTCTGATATTCTGGAGCACCTCACACCTGACTTCTGCGTACCTTTTCGGAGAGATGTAGCTCAATGAAAGGACATCTTGAGAGCCCTGGATTGAAGCCCAGCTGTGGAAGAATATGCGGTTTTAATAATATTGAATTCCGGGAAGTTATACTGTTTAACGAGTCATTCTGAATTCTGAAGATCATGCTTTAATTCTTACCACAAAGAAGTGCCAGATAGCAGAACCTAGTGTCCTCTGGTTACTGGTTCTCTGGTTCCAATCTGATCTTGGGACAGGAGAGGAATCTCAGAGAATACAGCACCCGTCAAAACTATAGGTCACCCTCCTTCGTCCGCAATATAATAGACTCCTCTGGTTTCTGGTCCTCTGGTGAGGAATCTCAGCGAATTTTTCAAGTTTTCCTTAACAGCATAGAACTCAAGGAAGATTATAGTATTTGCAGAGTCATTCTAAATGCTGATAAGCACTTTACGTGGGATTTAGATAGGATTCTACAAATATAAGAAGTTCCAGAAAGTAGTTTCCTTCGCAGATTTCTGCTCATAAAATGGAAAAACGCATAGTCAAACTTCCGGAAATCGGAAGTGCCAATCTCGGGACAGGAGAGAAATCTCAGAGAACGTCGCTTTGGTGTCGTACGGGTCGGAAAACAAGAAGCAACCACTTCTTACACAGCAACGCCGAGGGAAAAGTGCGTTCGCACTGCGCGGGAAGCCCCCTTAGAAGAAATCCGCACGACAGCGGCACCCTTGTAAATAGGCGTGCGGTGACGAAGACGTGAGATTGCGGGAAAACAAGACGTCGGAAGTTCTCGAAAACAAGTGTGCGTCACTCCGGTTTGCGAACTGCTTCTAAATTTACATCTTTTATCGTTTCCAGTCGTCACCACTCCGCCTGAAGGACCCAACGAGGCTTCTTTCGAGAACGTCTCCAACTTCTAGGAGAGCTTCTGCCTTCTCGGTTACGTAGAAGTCCTAGTAGCTGAGCTCGGCCACTTCTTCTGGAGCAACTACTTCACCCCAGCCTTCAATAACTTCAACTAATCTTCATTTTTAAGGGTGCTTATCTCATGTTTGCCACAAAATGGTCCCGAAACGATAAAATTAGTCAGCTGTGAGAAGTTCCCAGACACGTCGCAAGACCCAACCACATAGCCATGGAGCACCACGACTCCTCCAAGTGTCGCTTTGGCTCATTGCGAAAGTCGCCAACTGCGGCGCAGGAGGTCGCGGGTTCGACGCCCGCCCGAAGCACGACGTACTGAGTGTCTGCGATATTTCCATCCCTTCACTACATGATATCGTGCAAGAGAACCGAGCTGATCTGTCACGTGTAGTTGTGCGTCAATGCACTGTGCATGCTAGTATTATGCCTACATTTTCCTTTTGCCGCTCCACTGATGCTTTTGACAACTGAGGACAAGGGTTTCCCTTCATTTGGTTTGGAGAGCAAACAGCCTCTTCATTTTGCAGGATTAGAAGCCCAAGCTTTGTTCTCTGGTCAACTGAATTTGCAAGACGTGTATAAGTAGATGGAACAAAGGAGAGCGAAGCAGTCCGCGTATCTTTGAGCCTGAGCACTATGTCTTTACCTCAAAACCAGCCCTCTGAAGAAGGTCCACGATACTATAACTGAAGTAAGATAAAATGTACGGAATCAAGTAGCGTTGTGGTCTTCTGTCTTATAAGAATTCAACGGATACGCAATCCTGAATCATATGTCCTTCTGTGGATTGACATTCTAAGATTCGAGCTCAACCTGGAGAAAGTGAGGCCTCGTTAATCGATCAAGCTCCTTAAGTACATTCGACATTTCACATTTGACGGTGTCACCCCGTATTCTTTATTCCAAACTCTACAGTATGTACAGTACCCGCTTACCTATCACAAATCCAATCTCCTGAGCTACGTCGGCACCCTGGCCTCGGCACAACTTCCTAGAGTGCTCCTACGCGCCCTCTTGCTCGAGCTCCGCGTGTTCCACACGGGACCCGCGTCAAAGGCCTCTTTCGGTCGCACCGTGACCGGCTGGGGCACGGGCTCCACGTAGTAGCGCGAGAAGGGAAGCAGGCGGAGCACGGCCCTCCGGTACTCGGCGGCGCGCCACATGTACACGGGGAAGGCGCTGGAGGCGTTGATGATGACGAGCCAGCCGAGCTGCTGCTCGATGAGGTGGTAGACGGCCTTCTGTGCGACGAAGACCTGAAGACTGCCCTGAACGGCGATCTGAAAGGAGCGGAGCTACCTGGCCGAGCACCAGAGTGAATACCGTGACAGCCCACGTCGCCGAGTAGATGAGCACGATGATGGTGAGGGAGGTGAGGAGGCGCTGCATCCGGTGCACGTTGGTCGACTCTTTCCCCACGACTAAAGGGGTACTGTAGAACGAGGTTATGGTATTGACGAGGTTATAAGGACACCTTTTTTCTTTAAGGTGGTAAGAAGCTTACTTGAGGTGACGATAGCGGACTTCTTCATACGGTAGACCTTGAACTGCGCGACTCCGTAGACGCAGATGACGAGGACGACGATGACAAGGTTGGCGCCGATCCAGATCATCCGAGAGCGGCCGTTGTAGGCCGTGGGCGGCAAGCAGAAAGGGACTGGGGACGTGTCCACAGCGGAGGCGCCTATCGCCGTGAAGACGACGGAGTAGATGAAAGCTGGGGCCAGCATGGCCGTGATGTATTGTCGAGAGTCCAGAGATTTGTACCTGAAAGTCAAAGGTCACAGGAGTCCTTCCAAGGAGCTGGAAACTCCGCAATACATAGAGCCACCCTCAGGTGTGTTGTAGTCTCAATCTGAGTTCTCATATGGATCTAATGTTGGGAGCCCCAGGCTATGAAATGCAGAAGTGTTCTCAAGATGTGTCCCCTCATCTCCGTGGCGAACTTAAGATCCCCGAACACACCCTACCTTCTCGATAAACTCGTAAAGGTATGTCCGAGAAAGTGTCCCACGTGCTCTCCCCGAATCTATCGCCATAATCCACTTAGGACCACCTGCCCCGCGAAAACAGCCCCTTAAGGGAAGGGCGCTCCAGATCTACGATCAGCTCACCTGAAGGGGAAGGAGACGGCACCCAGCCTGTCTAGCCCGATGACGAGTCCCATGGCCGCTTGGAAGTTGAGGGCGAAGATGCCGTGGACGGAGGAGAAGAAGCAGACGTTGTTGGGCACAAAATAGTACTTGGCGAACATGTAGATCCGCAGTTGGGTCTGGAAACATGGGAGAACGGTGTATGGAGTAAGAGCAGGAGTAAAGGAGTAGCTAAGAAACTCAACAACCATGGAATATTATCCGTAAAAACCATAAAGTGTCTTAGATGTTGTGAAAAAAATAAAAGGACTGATGTGGGATTCGAACCTGCGACCTTCTGTGCGGCAAGTACGAGACAATAGGTCCCGGGTTCGAGTCTCGTCCGAGGCCAAACATTTTCTTTCCCTTCTACCCTGCACACATGGCGTCGGTTAAAGCTCTGGAATGTCCAAGGAAAGAGAACCCTACCAAGTACACGCAGATGATACAGTCGGTCATGGCCAGGATGAAGATAAGGATATTACACCGCGTCTGCAGGTGCTTCGAGGTGAGTGTGGCGGCGACGATCAACGCATTCCCACAGGCGCCAAAGATGGACATGATGGCCGTGGCCCAGATCATGGCGGGAGGCACGAGTTCCAGGGCGCCTGAGGAGTCGTTCCTCGGCGACTCCATGTTCCTCTGAAACGGACCCGTGACTTGAATTCCAGAAAGCGAGTGGCGCAACATTTAGAAAACGCCAGAAAGCGAGTAGTTCCAAGGAAGTAATAATCGGTGAGCTTACTACCACCTCAAAGGCGAACAGAGCTTTTTCTATTCCTTCTTAAAGATATGAAAGCCTATCCGACACTCGATCTTCGTGCATATCCGATTATGAAATACGAATCGAAAAACTGCAAACGGCATAATTTGTGCAGCGCGGCTCAAAGTTCACGCCACCCTTATTGTCCCACGATGGAATTGCCTCTCGATGGCACGAGAAGACTGCAAGCACTTAATGTAAGCCATAAGCTGACAGGACTGGAAGGAAGAAGCGCGAAAACGGACGTGGAAATGGCTCTGGAAGATAATAAAGATGATCTGGGAGGACTACAAAAGGCCCTAATGGTAATCCACCTACATAATAATTCAAGACAAAAAATTCCTGAAACGAAAGAAAAGGTCTTATCCAAGATGGGCCACCTGTGTCCGTGACCACCTCGGCCACCCATCGGCCTTTCCATGAATAAGCGCGACAATTAATCCCTCGTCCACTAGGCTTATTACGGCCTGGAATAAGCCTCTAGTGGTCAACAACGACATGGGAACGTGAGCGGCTTGCAAAAGAAGGCACGAGAAAGATCGAAGCCACGGGAAGGGCGCCATGATCGGATGAGTCACAAAGAACGGTTTTACGGCCCTGGAAAACGGTCTTTCTTCTTCCTTGTTGAATGGTGCCGAACTAGCGATTAAAGGTTGCAGCAGAGTACGTTGCCAGGTGTTCCCTCGTTTCCAGGATTGGAAAAATGCTGCTCGGTCTCGAGCAGTTATTTGTGTCCAAGGCTACGTGATTTCCAGAAGTTTGGACTAGATAGATGGAGAGATACGTTGTGCCTTCTGAATCGTCATCTTTCTCTTAGCATATAAGAGCACCACTTGATCGAAGTAAACATTAGTTCACAAGGCAAGCATGTCCAGTGCCCCAAGTGAGATAAAAACAAGCAAAAGCGAAATATAAATGCTAAAAAAAGAAATAAAAAAATCATTTCCACCTCCGGGAGTCGAACCTGCGACCTCCTGCGCGACAGTCAAGGTCACCTTTAGAGCAGTTAATGGTCAGTGCAGAAACATAAGCTTCCTCGAATTATTCCTTTCCTTGCGAGAGCACTTGTGACTCAAATACAGGCAACCCACAAGAGAAGTCCTCCAGGTGCTTCTCTCACATAGTGAAGACCTCAAAATTATGCGCATCCCGATTAACTGCAAAAATAAGAAGTGAACGGAACATCTAATGTCAAAAGAGCTAAAGAAAGAGTAAACAGCCAAACTACACGAAAAACAAACAAATAAAAAACTCAACGCTTTCACTGGGAATCGAACCTACGACCTCCTGTGCGACAGTCAATGTCTCCTATCTTGTCTCGTAGGGGCAATCCATAAACGTAAAAACACAAAAAAGGAAGAACAACAGCAGGACCATGACCCCGATCGTCTCTGCACTCCAATCTGTCCATGTTTTCCTTAAGCATCATAGGATCGCTCCTGTCAACAACAGAATTTATAAAATGCCGCTGTTGACCGCCGAGGTCGAAGTTATGTACGCGCGGGCGCAACAACACCACCAGCTGATAAGTAGAACAGTATCTGATTATCTGATTCGTATTTGGCTGTAAAGGGAGAGCGGAACAGTCCAAGTATGTACAACAAAAGTGAGCTCTCAATAGAAGAGATAAAACAGCATAAGTCAAGACATTTAGGCCCTAGAGCATTGAGGGTTTTCGGTTGATTCACCCTATCGCGGCAAAGTGTAGTTTTGCTCAAACTGTAAAAACACCAACAAGACCGTCGTTCTGTGGATATTTTACTACTATTTTCCTGTACAGCTATCAAAATACACCAACAAGGGTAAGATAAGAGCTGGATAGGGATTTGTGGGGCTTAACAGCCCGATAAGATAGTCATAAACAGTCTAAGCACGGGTACTAGGGCAACATAGTGTTAGCGTCATAGCGTTCTCGTGGTACCCACAGGGCCAAACAACGTGCTTTCATTGCACAGTTCCGAATGCGCTCCAGGCAAAACAGCGCTCTGAGTCACTCTGGCCCCGTCGATAAACAACCCCAATCACCCGACCCGCGGCCGTCCCTTTATTTCGGACCTTACGGGAAAACAACGCTTATGTTTACCTTAGGCGACGAGGTGTCGATAAGGCCAACGGCTGAAGAATTTATGCCCACGGAGCAGTACGAAAGCGACCTTTACGGTCGGGAAGTATGCCAAGAAGAGAGGAGTGGACTCCGGGAAGGACACTTGTAAACAGAAAGGTCGCCCTCATTACAGTAATCACAGTCATCGAGTGGCCGGTTCCATAGATGCTGCGGACGTTCTTTGGCCTTGGGTGGCACGTGGGTGCAAGAATGCCAGAATTTCGTTCAAAGATTGAATTTTCGGGTATTCGATTAATGCTAATCAAGTGAAGGCAAGTTTTTAGGAATAGTCAAGCTAAGTGGTTAGGAGTCCTGATTTAGATAGGTCTCAGTATTCGGCCTATCTAACATAGAAGTCTGTAAAAAGCAATGTAATACGGTAGTGATCTGCAGCCATCGAGTGACCTGTCCCACTCAAGTTGTGGAGGTTGTTATCCTGAAGGAGAATTTCGACTTTTTCCATCCTGTAGCCTCCAATCTCAAACGAAGTTTAGAAGTAGGAAAACTTGGGAAATACAAATTAACAAGGACATGACAAAGACAATAATTTTCCTTCACTCGGTGGTGGGTTAATATGCCCTTTTACAATTAGTCAAATTGTCCTTTGCGAAGTATGGCTTTCCACCCGTTGAGTACGTGCACAAGATGATGTTCCCAATCGGGGTCAAGCAGGATAATATTAGAGTAAATCAAGTAACATGTTCCGGTCTTGTGGTGCAGTCAAAGCCAGGAAGCTATGGCTTATAAATACAAAATAAAACCTTGACCAATGTAATCTACTAATCTTTACGTGCGAAGATTTGCAGATTGCAGGTTTGCAATTGTGGAGATAACTTCAAGCGTTATTGGGTCGGAATTGGCCGCCAGGCGGAACGCTCTCTAGGAGACCTCGGTGTTTTATTGCTGAACTTTGATTGAAGACTGGGCCCAAGAAGATCGGGAAATTCTACGTATACAGATAAGCCTGGTCAACGTTGCTCAGTTTCGATATTTACTGTATTCTTACATTTTCCTAACCTAACCGTGGGAAAATCAGTCCACAATAGACACAGATAAGCAAGAGCTTAGCAAATATCGACACTTCAGAAAGAGCAAAAAGTTCAACTATTTGTCATTCCGGGTTGGTCGACCCACTTGGACTTAATTCGAACCTGGTTTTTTCTTCCTGTAGCCTCGGGTTTCGCTACAATATAATCCTACGTAAGTGGTGTTTGTGCCGCGGAAGCACTGGACTTGCGTTGCTTCGACTACGTGCGCAGAACAATAGCCTACACGTGACACTGACCAGGGAACAACCAGAGGTATTACTCTTTCGTTTTGGTAGCATGGCGTTTATTCAATTTATAAATCCACGAGCATTGTCAAAAATTAGTTTCGGGCTTCGACACCACAGTCAGTTGCAGTACGTCCGGCTTTCAAAGGTAAGCGTGATCTTTGGATTTGGAGAAACGAGTCGACGGATGGACATTCAGCTTGTGACCCTACGATGCAGCTTCTCTGCTTCAACTCGACGGTCACGTAATGACGGATCTACAAAATAAGTTTATTATTTGATACAGATCCCGATTCCATTTCTTACTATCTCTTGCTTCGGTAGCTCAACGCTAACGGGACCTTCGGTTATCCCAAACGGAACCTTGATAATATCTTTCCGAATTCCGCGACAGTTAAGACCAGGCGGAGGAGAAGCCTCAAGGGGCGCCCACGGCGCTGTTTAGTAGCTGACGAAGGGTACAACGGAGGGGTCAGACGGTAATAGATGGTTGGAGTTCGGATAGAAAGGGGGCAGGTGATCATTGAGTCACGTAAAGAAGATGATCAACGCTGGTCGTTTAGTAAAAGAGGAATATTCAAAAACATCTGTTGTGGGTTCAGAGGACACGGTAAAGCTGAGGTTATTTCTGATACAATACTTACAATGAATGAATGGATAAGGTCACGGACGTGTCAAAAATAAATGTAAAGCTAAACTACTTGAATGATTATGTATCATGTTGGAAAATGGGACTTACTACAGGGATTGCAAATTACATGGGAGGGTCAATAAATCAGTTTCTGTCGCTACTGCAATCTGCTTTTGAGCATTAGAGGACTGGGCGTAGTACGGGCTCCGACTTGCGGAGATGAATCATAATGAATCATGTTAAGGAGACACGGTCCTCTCGGTGAGAAGCCGCCCTACATCGTCCGATCGCTTGAATGCCTTGGTCTTGGTCCGCGTCTCTCGTTGGTCTCGGCGGCCCTCGTTCGCACTTCCTGGGCCAGGTCACGGTGGGTCTAAACGTCAAGCCGTCACAAGACTGGCTTATTGGAACCGTGGTGTGAACCCCTCCGCGGTGAGAAGTGGAGCATAATAAGCAGTTTGTGAATAAGCCAAAACGATACTGGTTGATGCCGATGGTCAGGCTGAACACAAATACCCCAGTTAGCCAAATGTTTTCAAACCGATATAAGCCAATCTGCTTGGGTGCAAAGAGGAACTCATTTCCATGATTGGAGAAGTAGAAAGTTGTCCGACTCGTCGAAACCACACCGACGCTTCCTTTTTCGGCATTTTCAACGCTCAGAAGTCATTCTCAGAAAATGTGTTCCGGGTGCACCTTTATTTGTACCACTATCTGGGAACAGCAGTAGTAGTTCGCCACGTAGAACCGGTCCATTGTTTGGTAAACAAGTCACTGACTTGCTGACCTTTGTTCTTTTGCATCTTCACACTTGGAACTACACTGTTTACGGCTCTGAATGGACTTCATTGTCAAGGTCCAAAAACCAGGAAAATTTGTTAGTTCATGGTGTACTTTATTGGAGCAGAAAAGAACTAACCCTTGTTGACGCCGAGTTGGTTTCCTTGTCAGGTCACATAAAGTCCCCACTTCTACGTGAACAATCTGTTCCTTCCCCTGTAAACACGTCCGATAACTCACTTTACAGCATGGACCTTTTTGCTAGCTGCACTTTGCCCTATCTTATCGTTAATCTCATCTCCATTCACTGCACACCTTTGTGCCATGCTTCATGTTCACAGAGTCGACCCTTTATCGCAGCTTTAGATGAAGCATATCTCTCCTTTTGGCTCACAGAGTGCGTTGAGAGCCAAAAACGGTGTTTTCGTCGGAGCACTCTGTAGAAGGTCAGAGAGAACAGTAGAACTCATGAAGTGCTAAGTGGACAAACATTCCCGATACGGTAGCGCCCACTGGGAGTGCTACTTCACGCACTTCTATACTTAGGTTTTTTATCCTCCTTTTAGGGATACTATCCCAGAGTTCCTTCTTCTACACTGCCATCATGAAAGGTGCCATCTAGGGAACACCTCCCAAGGAAGCACTCCAAAACATAGAGTCCCGTGGCATTTCACTATAGCGTCCAGTCATCGCCAGCTGCTATTTAAATTTATTTTCCTCCATTCCTTCCTTTCCTCGAGATACCCTTTGGGACGTAAATATCCTTTGTCCTTCCAAACTTGTATGCTGATATCCACTATTCTCGGCTTTGTTATTTTCGTTGTTTTCCAGCTTCGCTCACACGTTTTTGTCTGCTCAGAGGTGTGCACTTTTAGCCACCAGCAATCGCTCTGCGACACTAACGAGTATTCGAGCGATTGTGGCGTCCACTGCGCGTGGAGTGGCTCTGTTAGGAGGAAGGAACAAAGGTTTATCTACGGACCTTTTTACTTCGTCGAGACGTGGTCTTCATTCCCAAGAAGGTAGGCCTTTAACGAGCGAGCTAGGGATCAGGGCGACCGCCGAAGGGTATCCTGACTACTTAAAGTAGGAAGTTCCAGTAGATCTTCGCCCAAAGGTTCGCCTTTCGAGGGCCCACCGCTCCCTCTCAAACGCCTTGCTCGCCATAGACATAAAAGGGCATGATGCAACCGCTTCCTCGTGATGTCTCTGTCCTACCGTACCCCACACACAGGGGGTCTCCCAACAAACAAGGTCACTCCCTCCGATCTCTGATCCACTCCTCTGCAGCAGTCAGCTGGTCGCGCTTCGCACCGGGACCCGCAGGGAACGTCGGTCACTCGTCGTCGCGCTTGTTGTTTTGGTGCGCGAGTGCTCCCATCTGCCGGTGCTTCACCTGCTCTGCACGATGGATTGCCTCGATTCCGGCGAAGCGCCCCCGAGGAGCGCCACCCTCCGCGTCTACTTCTCTTCGTCTCCCTGGGAGAGCGCCACCACTGTCTCACAAAGGTATCTGCGGGGTTGGACGTCCAGATTTTAATCTGAAAGGTCAATTTAATTTGCTCAATTTGCCACTGCTTCGGGGTTCAGCCCGCTTCTTCGCTCTTGCTTTGGTGCTAGCTTCGCCTCCTGCTGGGTTTTGGGCTGTAAATTTTAGGATTTCGAAATCTGAAACTACAGAAAATGGAGCTGTTCCGAGAGCGCTTGAGACCGGCCGTTCATTCACTTCTTTTCTGTATCCACACTTTCGGCCACGGTTAGTGAAACTCGAGCGCTGTAGAATTCGAATCGAAATGCCGACGATTATCGCACTTTTGCTCCTCCGAATTGCATGAAACAAACGCTCGCGAAGCAGGCCGAAATTCGATGCAGATGAAAACCCGATTGATCCCTATTTATTATTACGTCCACTTCGCGGCTCGCTTCTCCGCGACCCGAGCGTGGCTGATTTCCATTTCGTTGCAGTGTGATGCTGACAACGAATCCTTCGTCGTCGTCCTCTTCTTCCGCTCCGCCGCTTAACTGCTCTACGAACGGCTCGAGCGCCTCTCTGCACTCCATGGTCAGTTCGCGCTCGACTTGTTTTTAACTTCGCACACATGCAGGAAAACACGACCATCGACGACGGCGACCCCGATGTGCTGCTGCACGACCGGACTCGTAGCGAGCTGGCTACGACGTCCCGGTTCCGCTCAAACCTACAGTCAGATGTCGTCGATCGATGGATCGAACTTCATTTCCAGCCCATCTCGGCCTGTCGAGTGGTGAGTGTTTCACTTGTTCTTTGTACCTTCGGAAGCTTCTTCCAAACCCGCTTAAGACAGAACATCTAGTCGGTGCTTATGACAATGTTTTCACCGTCGCCGGTTGTCTTCTGTTGCGCTTACGACCCCGTACCCGGTGGAGCTCATTAATTTTGATCGTTTTCAGCGCAGCTACATTCCTCCGATGTTTAACATCCACACGCGGAGCGTCTCCGTCGACCGCCAGCATCGACATCGACGGTCTTCTCGGTTTCCTGGCAGCAACGGCCACTCGGATACGACCCGGTCTCGTTCGACTGGCCCTGTAAGTTTCTTTCATTATAAGCCTTGTTTGGAACGTAAAAACATCGCTGTAAAATTAGGTTTGAAATGCCAAACCCTGTGATATTGGACGATAGCCCCTTTGTTCTCCCGTTTTGAAGGACGACCTCCCATTTAGGCTGACGCCTGTAGCCGCCTGTGGTAGGGCTGTCGTTCGATTACTTACATGGGCTTCAGCTGTTTCATTGCGACAAGCAGTAAACGTGAACCCAAGACGATACTTTAACGACAGTTCTTCATCCTAAGTGTTCCATCAGATTATATCTCTTTATTTTCCCAAATTCTCCGAATGTCAATTAGTCAGACGCACTATGTATTTCGCTCCTCCAAAACAAACCAAGAAGCTGTATAGCCGTTGATGACGCATCTTTAACCTTTTCCTTCTAGGCCCCATTTATGGAATCTGAACGGACTCACATCCTTAAAATCAAGAAAACTACCCCAATGAAGCGGACTCCTGCCATGGGCGCTTCCAGTAGCCGTCTCAGCCGGGGTAATAACGCTCTGTTAGCACGCCGATTACCAAAGTGTCTATCCGTAGAGCGCCGCCGGTCCACACCCGCTTTCGCGACTCTCAGTGGCTTTATACCCACGTCCACCGTGAGTATTAGTCTGGAGCCTATTCCGGAAGCCACAGAAGAGGATGAGCGTAAAGATAGCGGTGTGGTCAGTGCTTCTGGCGGAGGAAGCACAAACGGTATCTGGTCCAGCATGAACGATCTCAGCATCAAGGATGAAGAAGCTGTCGGAGGTCAGTCTTTGGGTTTCACATGCTTACTGTAATTTGTATTTAGAAATGGAATCCGAGATGCTGTGTGATCGGATGTGCGAAGAGATGGCGGAGCTGCCCCTGAGCGACCAACCGAGCGCCGAGAAACTCGTCATGCAGTCGTTCGCAACCCTTGCCGTCACTGACCACAACCGTAAGATCGAAGGCGTCTGACCACGTCGTCCATCTCCCCGCCGTCTTACGGGTATCAATCGGGTTCAGTTATTTGTTCGCTTTACGTATTTTTTTGGCGTCAAGTACAATGCCGTCCCGTGTCACTAATAGCTACTACCTGTGTGTCGCTACCCAGCGAATCCATATGAAAACTTACAAAATAAACTATTTTTTTACTGTCTGGCTAAATATCTAAAGCCACGTCTTCGAGACGTGGTGATTGTGTGCCCATCTGCGAGTAGGGAACTTGGTCCCTCGACCCCCCTTGACCGGTAAACTCGAAGTATATGATATTTGTATTCTATATTATAAATTATTTGATCTTTTTAGTCCCTTTTCTCCTCTTGCCGTTGGCAGTATCGTCCGGTTCAGGAGTCGTCGGTGGAGTCAGCCTCTTCGAGCACCCTTTCCTGAGCTTGTACAGCCAACCGAACGTCAAGGGGAATTCGTATTCGTTCTTAACGCGTCCATTACCACCAGATTCGAAGAACCTTCAAGAAGCGGATTTAGAGGGATTTAAATGGAGTTACTTACCATCCCAGGGGGAACCAGAGGCGCACCCTAGAATCCGTGGCAGTCAAGTTCGGGTGATTGTAGGCGTACGCGTGGTAATACAGGAACATTCGCGAGGAAATGTAGAACGCGATGAAGACGTCGATACTGTAGTGCTCATGTCCGGCGAGGATGAAGAAGACTCCGAAGAGGTTCAAGACCCACGTGAAGGTATGAAGCGCATACCATGACTCCGGAGTATCTGAACACGGTTACTCAGAGCTACCCTCGACGGACTCACATTCAGTGATGAAGTGGTTCAGTAGCGTAATGGCAGTAGTGTGGCCACTGAACATGTAGTCACCACAGGAACGGACACCCTGGATGGACATTCCAAGCCGCGACCAGATATGGTAGGCTTGCCAGAGCTTGTCGGAAAACGATCCGTAACTCTAAAGGAGAAGTGTATCGCTGGTAGCTGAGGAACAGATACCTTAGCGCGGCATTCTAGGTGGACTCCGGGGACAGATAGCGAGGTTATCAGCATCGTTATGCAGCGAAGGAGAAAAACCGTACCGATCAGCGAGAACATTCTTCGCATGATCACAACCCTAAGATGGAAACCTACAGTAACAGATAGAAGATTAGCTTTACTTACCGGTGCTTATGAAGAAAAAGCATACCAAGCCAGAAAGTGGCCATACACACGGCGATTATCTCGCATACTTCGAAAGCCCATGGAATGAGCGGTAAGTTGTCAAGAACGATGTCCGGGAGTGGCGGGTACGTCTTCATGTCAGGCACACGATCATGGACCAGCACCATGACGAAGGCGGTTATGAGTAAGGAGAGAAGACAGTAACTGAAGGCGATCGCCAGTTTGAGCATAGACTTGTTCTTTGTATCCGGACTTTCCACTTGTCGGATTATGTCTTCTCGGGTTAGTAAATTTATACGGTGGAATTCACGGGAATGATTCGACATATTCTCTAATACGCTCAGCTCTGAAGTCCTACAAAAACAAACTTTCCGTCGGCTTATGCAAAGGGCGCAAGTTACCTCTTGTGTATCACGGTTTCCGTGCCAACCAAATCTAGCTGGACCATGTTTCCATCGGGGGAATCCATGTAAAGAAGAAGGTCATCGTGTTTAAGGGTTCGTATCGCCTTCACGAGTCTCTTGATGTCTCCGAGACACGTCATAGATAGCGGCCGCTCCCGCATGTCCGCCTCTGTAAGCTGGAGGAGCGTCTCGCCATCGACCTGCAAAGAAACATGTTTACAACGGATTGAAAACAAAGCGCGAGAGATACGAATTAAGATTGCGAGAAGATAAGGAGCCAAAACATCGAAAAGAACACATTAAAACAAATGGCGCTCCAAACCTTATGTGTGTAGGCGATATCGGAAGCGTATTCGCTGAATCCTTGACTCTCCAGCCAGTCGTGCACGTCGTCCAGTGTCCAGTCTTGAACCCGCTTGTTCGAGAGAGGCGCTCCGCTGGCGGAGGTCGAGCAACCCTTCCGATGACGGAGATGGTTGTTGTTGCTGTGTGCGTGCTTTCCGTTCACCATAAGCCCGTTCCGGGCAACAGGCGGCATACCTGCAAAAGTTAGAAAGTTAGAGATCTTCATTTAAAACAGACAAAGTCACGTCCAACTGGACGCTTTCTCCGTTCGCGAGCCTTGAAGAAACCTGTTCTCGATGCACGTCTAAGAAGATCAGATATGACCCCTAATAATACCTTTTCAGAAATGAAAAAATCAATCGCAACTGTTGGCTGAAAACTGCTTATACACGCGGACTTAATGAGGCGATTTTGTGAGCAATACCAGTAAAGGAGACGAATCCACCCACAATCCAGAACTCGTTCTGCAAATAGTAATCGTAGACGTGATTACTTGGTTAGAAGACTTATATTTGGAGACAATGAACAGCTTTACGGCTCAGGAGACGGGTAGCCGGAAGCAGAGGAGGCATTTCCGGCTGGCCATCCGTTGCAGCGGAGAATAACAGCGAGTAAACAGAAGCCAAACAATACAATCGATCTACATTGGAGTTCTCTTCTGTCAGCTGCCATCGGTTTATCATCAGTAGATTGTTCAACAACCCAGGAAAACAATACAGAAAGGCAAACCAAATCCACCTGTAGTATCGGACCACCCACATCAGCACGTGCGGAGGACTCAACGAACGTCGATAAGAGATAGGAAGTAGGCTCCACTACAGCAGGTATCTGGATTGATATCAATACCCCTACGCGAACACCGTATGATTCATAGTCACGTCCACGCACTCCCGTCATAGGACCTCCCCGAATCAGCACGACAAGAGAGGGCATCCCGATATGGAGGGCGGATGACGATGCTCCCACCCGTCCGCGATAGCTCAATAAGTTGCAGCGTCGCTTTAACAAACCCAAAGTTATAGGTTGGATCCTAATCGGCTACAAAACTCTTTATTGTTCCACTGCCGCCTAAAGTCCTCGCATTAAGCGCAACATTTGCGGTCCACTTCCCGCTTTGGCGAGCTGGTACTTCAAGATGCGGTACAGATTTTCACAGTTGTAGCAGTAAAGGCGGTCGATTAGGAGATAACAGTTGTCGTCGCCCATTTTCATGTTGCAGTTGAAGCACTGAAATTAAATTGGAACCCGCGTACATCTGCACTCAACTCACGCAGTAGCAGTTGGAGCAGAAGATTTTTCCGGCACGAAGAACTCGTGTTCCAGCAGCCGTCGACTCGCACACCGAACACTTTCGCGAAGTCGTGTCATTCTTCCACTCTGAAATCACTTCCTGCACCTGTTCCGACTTCTTATCACAGGCTTCGCAGAACACCTGAACTCAGAGGAATTAGAAGCGTTTACAGAAGCGGAGCTACCATGTGACCGCGTTCAACGAACGTCGCTGGATGATAAGGCTTCTTGCAGATTCCACAAGCCATGCAGCGGTTGTGGTACACATTCTGCAAGGGAAAGAGTTAGTGCGCGAAGTTAGGGACTTATCTCACGTCTCCGATCATTTTCCATTGCTCGCGGCAAATGGGGGTTTGGCACTTATTGCAAGGGCGATCTGGATACTCCCTGCATTCCATTTCGACCGTCTCGGGTGAACAGAACCACGCGAATGGAACCGGAGAACGAACACAACTGAATGACTACATAACGGGGGCCCTTCGTCTAGACTTATGTCTATGCCATGTCTGCTTGAGAGATCTTGCAACACCAAAAATACAAGACATGCACAACGCCGTGCATGCGAAGTGTGACCAGGGACCGGTGCAGAGAGCAATGCCGAACGTATGGAGTTTACTGACCTCGAAGAGACTTTTCGTGTGTGGTCGATTTAGTTGATGTATGACTCTAGAATTAGATTCTTTGTGTGTTACGTTCAATCGCCGCGTTTCTCGTGTTTCCTTGTTTCACCCAGTCCGGAGTTTTCTTAGTGCTACTTAATTTCAGACGGTCATGGGGAAGCGCAAAATTGACCTGACCCAATACCTCGACGAAGATGAGCAGGACGTAGTAGCGAAGAAATCAAAGAAAGAGAGGAAGAAGGAAAGACTGGAACAGGACGATGCAGAAAATATTG
The DNA here is from genome assembly GCA_016648015.1 of Steinernema khuongi. Lineage (NCBI taxonomy): Eukaryota > Metazoa > Nematoda > Chromadorea > Rhabditida > Steinernematidae > Steinernema > Steinernema khuongi. The sequence goes on along the minus strand of JADLIF010001425.1, from coordinate 783 downwards.
CCCCTGTGGACGTGGACGAATTAGATTCCCAACAGGAGGCCGTGAAATCAAAGAAGTCGAAAAAGGATAAGAAGAAGAAACGATTGGAACAAGCCGATGAAGACGATATTGCACCGGCAGTCGACGAATCCGAAAAGGAGGAGATTCAGGAAACGAAGAAATCAAAGAAGGAAAAGAAGAGGAGGCAACTAGAAGAACAGGAGAATGCTGAAGATGATATAGTTACGGCCGATGAAGCAGACCCTGTCATAGTTGTGAAAAAGTCTAAGAAGGACAGGAAGAAGAAGCACCTGGGTTCCGAGGAGAATAATGCGGACGTCGAGGCTCCAGAATCCAATGAAGATGTTGCGACAGTGAAGAAGTCGAAGAAGGATAAGAAGAAGAAGAGGGAACAGTTGGAGCAGGAGGTTCAGGAGACCGCTGCGTCTGTGGATTCTGCAGAGCCAGAAAACACGGAGGGAAGTCCGAAAGCCAAGAAGTCGAAGAAAGATAAGAAATCCGACAAACACGTGACTTCTACGGATGCCGATAAATCTGAAAACATGGAAGGCGGGAATTCCGAAGACGAAGAGGCTGAACTTCGCGAGTTAACAAGGAATGAAAATTTCCAGTCGCGTCTGAACTATGTTAATGAGCTCGGAGCCTACACAAAGGGGCAGGTTATGGAAGCCATTGAAGATGTGCAATATGATGGCGGTCGTTGCAACCACCAGTATATGGAACTCCCGGAGGATGGAGGAATCTACAACCGTGAAGGCATTCCCTTCCATCACACCGTCTCCA